>JANHGC010002525.1:523691-534388 GCA_027560395.1 Boaedon fuliginosus | reverse complement strand
AATCTAATAAAATAAATAAAGAAATAAATATTTTATTATAAGTGATAATGCTCATGTGGAAATATGCCATTACTTATAATATTTCTTTGTCCTTTTTCTTCTTAGTAACTACCATGAATATTATCCTCTTGGTGCGAGATCACTGGCCTCTTGCATTGTGTCCCCTAGGATTCTTGGTGGGATGGTACTTTGACAAGAAGCATGACGAGAAACTGGCAATATTCAGAAACAAGAGCAAATTATATCAAAGGTTAATTATTTTAATTGATTTCTTACAAGCACTGTATTCTTTCTGGATGATGAAATTGCTTCTGAAAAATATACTTGAGAAAAGTATTGGTAAATATAGCTGTTACTGCATTTTCATTAATGTGTTTAAAAGATCACAATTATTCTTCCTTTAAAGAATTTTTATTGTAATATTTTATGTGTAGTATTACTCCAAATATGATTTGAAGCTCTACATAGTACCAAATATGGGTACCATGTTCCTAGACTGGGTGTCGGCCACCTGTGGCTCCCGAGCTACATGCGGCTCTTTGACCCCTCTCCTGCGGCTCCCTGCCAACCCAGTCGCACAACTGGCTCTCTGTCCCGAGACACTGGCCCAACCTGGCTGTGGCTGACACCAACTTTGCTAACACGAGGGCTGGCGGGATGGGAATGGGATCCGGGAGGAGGGTACGACGGAAAGGAAGATGGGCCCGCAGTTGAGTGACCATGAGCCATGGCGGCGGCTTCCTCTTCCTTCTCCTCATACGACCCCCTGACCGGTTGTTGGAGGGCGCGCCTGAGCGGGGATACCCTCAAGCGAGTGGCCAGGCTCGACCAAAGTGCAATGAAGGCATTGGGAGCTAGTGGGTTGACCGGTTGACCGGCGAGCGTCTTTGGCGAGGGCGCTATGGATTTCTCCAAGCCTCATCCCTGGAGTGGGTATGTGAGATTCAGTGGGGCCAGCCCCCTCTTCCTGCTGCCCTGCTCAGAGAAAGCTGTAGCGCCCTCACCAAGGACGCTCGCCCGTCAGCCAGTTAACCCGCCAGCTTTGTGTGCCTTTGCTGCACTTTGGCTGAGTCCGGCCGCTTCTTTGAGGGTATCCCCGCTCAGTCATGCCCTACAAGCCCTGTAACAGCTGGCCAGGGGGTTGTGTGAAGAGGAGGAGGAAGCCACCGCCGAGGCTCGGGCTCGCTCCTCAGCCAGCCCGGATTTCCGAAAAGCTGCCAAGAAAAAAGAAAAGGAGTAGCGAAGAGCCCCAAGGAGACCTCGGTGGGTCAGCCCAGCCTTGAATTCCAAGAAAGAGAGAAGAGACAAAGAGAGAGAGCTGGAGGGGGAGAACGAGAGAGAGGGAAAAGAGAGAAACAAATGAGAGAGAGAAGGTGGAGAGAGAGAGAAACAAAAAGAGAAAGGAAAAAGAAGAGAAAAACAAAAATGAGCCAGAGAGAAAGGAGAGAGAGAGAAATGAGAGGGGAAAGGGGAGGAAAAGAGAAAGAGACAGAGAAATAAGAAAATGATGGAAGGAGAGAATGAGAGATGAAAAAGAAAAAGAAATGAGACAGAAGGAGAGAGAGAGAGAAACGAGAGAGCTGGAGGGAGAGAATGAGGGAAAAGAGGGAAACAAATGAGAGGAGAGAAAAAGAGGGAGAAGAAAGAAAAACAGAAATGAGGGAGAGAAAGAGAAAAGGGGAGAAAGAATTGAGAAAACGATGGAGAGAATAAGAGAGAGAAGGCAGAGAGGGAGAGAGAAATGAGAGCTGGAGGAAGAAAATGAGAGAGAGGGAAACAGAAGGGAAGAAAGAGAGGGAGAGAGAAACTGATTTCCCACAGAAGACAGTGGGAGCCACAAAATCTGGGCAGGCGTGACTGGGGGGGATGTCATGTGATTGGGAGGGAAGTGACATTGAGTTGGCCACGCCCAGCCAGGTTTTGTGGCTCCCAGAGTTTTCTTTTCGGTGGGAAACAGGTCCAAATGGCTCTTTGAGTGTTTAAGCTTGCAGACCTCTGTCCTAGACATATTTGACTGTTTATCCTTACTGATTTATACCAAGTCAGATGAAAAAGTTCATAATAGAAACAGCAGTTACATGCATAATATATAATTAAAAGAATTATATATAAAGTAGTACTCAGTTAAAATACATCAAAATTTTATTTCTAAGCCTATAATAGTATTTATCTTCATCCTAAAAAGTTTAAAACCAAGTACAAGTTTCTAAAAATGTCATATTCCTATATTGTATTTTTTTCTTTGTTATATTTTGTTATTCTATGCTCATTTAGCTCCAAAATGTTTCTTTTTATTCCCTCATGGCTACCTTGGGCTTTAGAAAATGACAAGTTTACGTCATTTTCTTCTTTTGTCTTGTATACTGGACTTTCCTTCCTTTCTTTTTCATTGTTACTAACTTTCATTGAGTACCTATATTTCAATAACTATTGTGAATCTCTGTGTTTACAGATTTCTTAATTATTTCACATCTTGAGTATTGTACTAAAGCTTATTAGGATGTTCTCTTTGCCATTGCTTCCGTAACTTCCTTTGCTTTTATTATCCTACTGACTTTACGTTTATATGTAAAAAAAGATTTGCCTGTGTTATTTTTCTCCAATTCTAGAATTTAAAATAAAGTATCATTGCCTCTTGCCCTATATGCAAATGCTGCAGATTTCCTTAACAGTTTCAACTTTTATATCAGATTGTTTAGTGCTTTAAAAGTTTTTCTTCCTCTTACCCTTCAATCCTTGCTTAGCCTTAGATATGTGTTTACCGAACATCCCTGTTAGTAAAAAATAATAAGTGACTTAACTTGCACTCTGTTACACAGTTGAGAGAATCATCTGCCCCAATTATATCAGCATTAACATCTTCGACAACATTGCAATTCATCTTTTTGATGGGTAGCTGAATGCTATTCCTATTGCAGAATGTGAGCCAGCTGAAATTAGAACACTGTACATTGAATGGAGGAAGACTTAGCTTTCCCTATCCATTTGTATCCCCATTTTGTTCCACAAATGTGCAGCTGTGGATGGAAGGGGGCAAAATTAGTTTTGCAGCTGGAAAATTCAAATCACTTTTTGGATTCCTTAAGGCAAAACCCCCTTTTATCTGATATACAAAGAATGTCTCAGTTATCATCTTTTTTAATTACAGACCTGGGAAAGCTCCTAGACAGATACAGATTAGACAGATAAAATTCAAGCAGACTTTGCAACCAAAACACGACTCTCAGCACAGAAGCAGGAAAATGTTCTCTGTATTGGAAGAAATATCTTTCTGGGTTCAGTTCCAAGTGGGGAAAAATATTCTGGAAACATGGAGGCTGTTTGAAAAGATGGTTTAATGGTGAACAGGATCACATGCCTTGGAGCTTCAGGATGAAAAAGGAAAAGGGCAGAGCCACTGAGAGTCCGTTGGTTTTATATCCTCTGTTGGGCTTTGAACCTGCCTCCTGTCCCTGTGGCAAGAAATGTATCCTCATTGGTTGCTGTCAGAGGTCATAGCCAGCAATGTAGGTTGTTTGTGCAAAGCTTGGTTGAGTCCTGCTGGCTGATGCAATGAAAGGGGCTTTGGGCTATTCCCATTATGGTTTTGTCCTTATTTGGGCTGAGAGGTAATCCCATTATGTCCTGAGGAAGGTATCTTTGTTATGAAGAATAGACTGGCTCAGGCCTTTAATGGCTCATTGAATAGCTCTTCCTGAAGGAAATAGATGGCCCCTTCACAAAGGTGGGGGGTGAGTTTCTGCCCAAGTTTCTACTGTCCCAAAATATTTCACTTCTCTAGGGGGAGGGGGGAGTGCTAACTTCGTACAGAACTAACTTTTCTTTGGGATCAGTAACATGCAATTGTAATAGGATTATATTCTAGTTTTGGCAACAGATAAAGGTCTTTGATGAGGGGCAGGGCATTTTAAAAATAATTTTAGTATTTTAGAACTGAAACACTGTTTTGTGGTTATTTTATCATGTGACATTACATTGATCCTTTTTAACCTAACTGTTGAGGGGGTTTTATGTATGTTTTTTTTAATTTATTTTGGTTTTTATGTAAGTTTAAAATAAATTGTAAAAAGGTAAATAACATTTGCTAAAATAGCAGTTAAAAGCTACAGAGTTTTGGGATGATGCAAAATAAAATACAGTATTTAAACATTCCTCTTTGGGGTGTATTGGCTAAAAACCTTGCTAGCTCATTTCCACATTTTTACGTTGCTTTAAATATAACCTTAGCTGCTCAGGGCCTTCTCCTCTCCTCTCTTTGCACTCTGAGTCATGAAATGGTTTACAAACCTTTTCTTCAGGTTAAGAGGTAAGAAATGTGAAGTAGAAATTAACCCTATTCCTTATTCTGGCAGATCTAGCAGGAGGGGGATGCTACGAGTCCCATCTCTTAAAGGCTGGCAGGACGCAAGAAGAAAATCTATCTGTTCTTTTGAACATCATCCCGCTCCCTGTCAGGGATTAGGATAGTTCCAATCCTGTTGGCCTTTTGTGGAGAGTTCCCATGTCACCAAGTATGGGGACTAGAAGATACAGTCCATGAGATTATTTGGATGGTTGCTTGTGGTTTTAATCTTGGCTGTCTACTGCAGGGTCCCCAATTCCCGGTCCATGGACTGGCAGCAGTCTGTGGCATGCCAGCAACTGGTCTGTGCAAACAAGCAAAGCCCATCTGCACTATGCAGACAGCATGCAAAGCCATGCCCCCGCTGGTCCACGAAAAAATCTTTCTCCATGGAACCGGTCCCTGGTGCTCAAAAGTGTGAGGGCCACTGATCTACTGTATGCTACTGTTACGTTTTTAACTGGGGTTCACTGCCCAGAGTCATGAGGTTGAGATGTACAGCCATATAAATAGAAAATAAATAAAGTAAAATAGAACATATAATAATAAAACAAAATAAAATAAAATCCATGTGCAAAATGGACGCAGGTCTGAAAGAATTTGTGTGATGTCCCAATGCAATAGTTAACTCTCTTGAGATATTTTGTTTCTTTTATTGCTTTCCACAAGCAATACAAATCCCTTGTTTCATTCATTTTAATCTAATGAGTTTCAATTCAAGAGCTTTAACTTCAGGAGAAAAAAAAGCATGACTCATAAACAATTTGAATGGCTCTTGCCACACAGGGATGAAGGATGTTCCACCCTAATTGTCCAGGAGTTAGCTAACACTGATTGGCTGGCTGCCTTTCTCCACCCTGGTTGTGATTGGTAGATCCTGCCACTTCTTCGATGCTTTCTTTGCCATCCTTTCCTGAGGCTCAGGCACTCCAGGGCTGCACACTGACCACAAGACCGGCTGCCTGCTGTTCAGGATTCCAGAAACAAGGTGTGTTGGGTGCAATCCTTGGGATGAGAGTGGCAAGAGACTTAGTCTCATTGGTTGGCTTTAGTTCCCCAAAATGGCATGTTCCTTGTTGGATATCTGCAATGATTTTATTCCAGGTTTGCAAAGGGATCAGAAAATTTTAAACTGAACAGAGAATTGGATAGTTTTTGGAGGCCTAAAGACTGCGTATGGATCAATGTAAAAATCTGAAGAAACTTGGGTTAAATCATGGTGATATTTAAATGGACTCTTTTCTGCCTCCTACAATGGAAGAGCTAATGTATTAATTATTTTGCATTATACAAGATCAGGCTAAATTACAAGTGGGTGCGTGTTTAGAATACATGTTGGATGATAGAAAAAGTAAGAAGATATCTATGTAGTTCTAAAAGTTCTAAACTGAAAGGTAAATGCATGGCATGTTCCCTATTCATATTTGTTGTCTCTCTCAAGTGTTCGAAAATTAATGCCTGTATTCTGTTCCCAGCCCCATCCATTTAAAGAGTTTACAGGAAAAAGTATTTCTGTACGAGCAGTTCGTATTTTTGATTTCTCAATTCTTCTTTTCAGATGTAAATCAAGAATTCAAAAATACTATAGCTTGCAAGCATCATGTGTAATTCTCCGCAAAAATTCTACTTTGTATAAATTCTTATTTGCATAGATATTGTAATGTTTTAAGATTCCTCACTTTTCAGTCTTTAAATTTCATCTTTAAATTTCAAGTATGTGAAGCTTTTCATAGAAGAAAGAACTTTTTCGCAATCCCTTTTGTATGAGCAAATAAATGAGAATTCAGAGTTTCCACTTGGGGTAGCCGTTGCGACTAACTTTAGCAAACTTGGCTAGTTTAGCAGTCTTAGTACTACAGGCAGAGATTTTGAGTAATATAAGGTGAGAGAATATTTATTTATTAAATTTATATGCCACCAATCTCACTGTCACATAACTCTGGGCGGAGAATATATTGGATAGCTGGATCTTTCAATAATTTTTATTAGTGTTAATGTTCCATTCAAGTCTCCTTCATGTGCAATAGACTTTTTTTTAAAGAATTATCAGATTGTTGAATTTTCTTTGCTTTGCTAAATGAGGCAAAGTTCTTCCTTGTTTTTAGCTATCCTCGATCTAGTAGTTTCCAGATGTTTGTGGGACATGTTTCCCCAAAAAATTCCACCACCAGTTGCAATATATTTACTGACATCAGTGAGGTGGTTTGATCTAAGTGTATGGAGATGCAGGAAACGGAGCAGGAGCGGCTGCTTTAAAAAAAAAAGACAAAAAGAGTGTTTTTGAGTTTGTAATTATGTGTGTATGCGCTTATCTACAATTAAGCTAATGAAAAAGAGGGGAAGGACCATGTAAATTAAATATAGAGCTACAGTTTGGGGCAACTATATGTGTGTGATGATGATATACTTCCCTGAGGTAAAAAAGTTCAAATCAATTAAAAACATGGCAAAATTTTAACTTCTAGGTTTTTTTTTTTTACAGACTGGTTGTGAGAACAAAAGGTTAAGAAGAAGCTCTCCTCTGGAGTTCTCAGAAAATGTAAGCTATTGCGGATTTATCAGTATGAGTCTTGAAGGTGGAACAACAATGTTTCAATGGCCTACTGCAAACATCTTCATTAGCTTTGTACAGATGGCCTTTTGATAAATGTACAGATTTGTGCAACATTCAAATCTTGAATATCTACAACTACATGTTGTAGAGATAATTGTTCTGTTTGTGATTTAGACTATAACAACCTTATGTTGTTGCCGTGTAGGATTCCATACAGTTATGTCAATGGACGTTCTCCTTAATTGACTTTTCCTTCCATTGTTCTGGGTCATCTAGCCAGATTGGACAATTACTGCTTCCTTAAAACAGTCCATCATGACACGTGCAAGAACAATTGCATTGAACTTCTCCCTGCTTAATGTCCTGTGGTTCCTATGGTTGTTTTTCCCACAGATCTATGAGAAATTTCAAAATGCTACTTCTTGCGTAGAATTCAGCACCCAGAGCCTGAAGTTGTGGTGCTGATTTTATTGAGAAAATTGGGCATGCCGACTTGCTAGGTTTGATAGATTTAAGCAGTGCCTAGACATCTCATGCCCATTAAAAAGAGGAGGTCAAGTAGAACAACACATTGTTGTTTTTTTCCCTTATATTCAGTGCAGAACTGTAATGTTATCTAATCTGACGTATCACAGGCTCCTTTCACCCATAATGCCTTAGGCAGTCAGATGGGTTCCCATGTGAATATTCAAAAGGGAGCTACCAGTAATTATAATTTCCAGATAAACGATTCCACATATGAGCTGCCCATATCCTTCCTTTCATATTGTGTTAAAGTACACACATTTTATTTGCACATATAAAGTATCTTAGGATGATTATGATGAAGATGAAGATGATGAGGATTGTTTTTGGGATGGAGTCAGGGTTGTTTTTATTTTGTCCCTTTGCTGTCTAGAAAGTAACATATTTAGGGGTGGAATAATGGTTCAACTCTTTTTTCTCAAGTCATTTTGCTATCATGCTACCTTTTGGAAAAGAAGAGAAAAATATATTACAGTATTTCTATTATGAGTCAGAAAGGAAGATCTGAATAACAAGAGACAAGCTCATATTAAATCATTGTTTATCGCAGCCTGTAATAGATTCAGCACCCATGTGATATACTTAAATTTTAATTAGAGGCAGGCCAGGTCAATATCTGTGCGGGAAAGTGAGCAACCACACCTACTGCACTGATACTTGAATAAACACAAACAAAACTCCCACGTGAGTGTTATTTCTCCTGGCAACCTCAGGTGAAACAATCTCTGTCCTTCCCACTCCTGATAGGAACAATTGTTTCTACAACCATCCCATTGTTCACACCCTTGCACTGATTGTACTACCTGCAAAGCCTAAGCATCTCTTCCTGGGATCTACCCACGGTGCAATTTAATTCCTTACGCAAGAATTTTCACAATCTCTGCATCTAATTACTGACAGTGGTTTATTGTGTCCTTGGTTTCTGTTCACACACCTCAAATGCAGTATTGGATTGGAATCTCTTCTGGAAATGTTTAGTAACCCATTGATTCTTGTTTGCTAAGAGCTGTGCATCTGAAATAGAAAGCTGAGAATTCGAGCTGAAGCTAGATGACTCTACTGATTTATTTAGTCATTATTTTTGACCCTGACTGGGCAATTTTTTCCAATTTTTTTCTTGGAGTGGCCAGAGATTGCCTCCGATAACTTATATGTTTAAGACACGTGGTTCTACTTAGCTCTGGTGATGCTGTTGGGGACTGAAGTAAATGATATTTTCCTCACAGTCCCTCACAGATACACCAGGTAAAAACGGAGTCTGATCTCACATTGATTGATTGGTTTATTAACTCCTATGCAGATCTTTTGGGTTTCTATTGACTGGCTCACAAAATCACAAGATTTCTTTTTTTCAGTGTAAATTTATTCCAGAAAACAGTTTTCTCAATCACCCAACTGATAAGACCACTGTATGGAATGCACAACTCATGGAAAAGATTGTTGTGTATTCGTGATGCAATCTGTTGGTTGATCTTCAAGATTTTAAGGTGCAACTGTATTATCAGGCTTTGCTTAGCAATATTTAATAGCAAAAAAAAAGTTAAGGTTACAGTCTAAGCATTCACTTTCAAAAGAAGAAGCCCTCTATAGAGGAAATCTAAGGTGGCAAAACTCATGGACCGTTCTTACACTTTTTTGATTCAATGTTTTGCTTGTGTTTTTTGTGAAATTGGGATAGTCTGCATCAGTTGATTGTTTTGGTAATGGCTGTCAGACTTTATCAGGATATATTACTTTTGCATGCATCTTGGATGCTTTTGGAATGTGTGTGACCATTATTGTTCCTTGTTGGATGGACTGTATGTTAGAATTCAAATAAATCTATCTAGAATAACCAAATAGCTCCACTAGATAGAAAAGGGCCCAGAAATTTATTGTTTTTCTGAAATGTATTGTTATTAATGTGCCAAACCAGAAGTAACTTATAGTTGCACACTTCAGAAATTATCAGGGCTATGTGAAGCATTAGAAAAAGGAGATTTGCAACATGAGTGAATACATATGGAACCTCTTTCTTCAAATTAATAAAGCACAGTGTCTTTTTCTGTTTACAAATTGCTCCTGATTTTATGTGTCTATGCACACTTGAAGAGATAGCAGGGAAGCAGTTTCTAAAACAATTCTTGTGAGTCTGAGAAAAAAATGTGGCCGCGTAAATGATTCAAAGGGAGGTAGCTAGGAAAGTCACAGTAAATTACCCATTAAATCTCACTTGTGAAGAGAGTTTCACAGGATTGCTAAAAATCAAGGGAACAAAAATTCAGCATTCTAATTTCATAGAATGAGTGCAACAACAGGTTAAGCAAACACTCTGAAATGATATTGATATTTTCATGGAACTTTTGCAAAAAATATCTAGTACTGAAGCAGCATTTAAAATGTAAAACAACAACAAAAGGAGAAACTTCCTAACGGTGAGGACAATTAACCAGTGGAACAGCTTGTCTCCAGACCTTTAATCATCTTAGTTGCTCTTCTTTGCACTTTTTCCAAAGTCTCAACATCATTTTTGTAATGGGGTGGCCAAAACGGGATACAGTATTTCAGGTGTGGTCTTACTAAGGCCTTGTGCCACTCAACAATATTTTGAACACAGGTTAGAAAATAGATGAGAAATCAGCTGTCAATCCCATTCATCGTCATTCACATTCTAGGCAGATTTTAAGAAAAACAAATGGAAAGACACTTTCTTAAATCAAGCCAGTTCAGATGGACAAAGGACAGGGATTGCTACCTATTAATGAGGTAACTGAAAAAGATGCAGAAGTAGACTTTTTGTTGGCGCCATTATGTGGGTGCTAACCTGTAGCGCAGGTGCTACTGTATATCTGATGCATGCAGACAAAGTCTGAGACAGAAGGGCTGGTGAGGCAGGCAGTGGTGAAAATTCTTGTACTTGTATCTGAAGAACAGTTTGATATCAATACTTGGAATGTAGCTAGTTTTTAAGTCGACTAAGAATCTTTCACTTGACTCTTGAACATTTTATTACATGTTAATGTTTATTACAAATTGCTCTGTGAATTTGTACGTGTGAAAATTTCCAAGTGAAGTTTGATTCCTGATGACTGTTTGAATCCATCAATATAATTTTTATTTTATTTTATTCTATTTATTTTATTTATTACATTTTTATGCCGCCCAACTCCAGAAGGACTCTGGGCGGCTTACAACATGGATAGGAAGATCACTCAGATTATATATACTGCTTATCAGAGCTTTACTACACTCCCCAAGCAGTTACAGAGTCAGCTTATTGCCCCCAACAATCTGGGT
>JANHGC010002525.1:428443-457582 GCA_027560395.1 Boaedon fuliginosus | reverse complement strand
AGTCCTAGAGGAGATCAACCCTGACTGCTCTTTAGAAGGCCAGATCCTGAAGATGAAACTCAAAATACTTTGGCCACTCATGAGAAGGAAGGACTCACTGGAGAAGAGCCTAATGCTGGGAACAATTGAGGGCAAAAGAAGGAGATGACAGAGAATGAGGTGGCTGGAAGAGTCACTGAAGCAGTCGGTGTGAGCTTAAATGGACAGATGGTAGAGGACAGGAATGGGGTCGTGATGGGTCGGACACGACTTCACAACTAACAACAAACTTTGAACGGTCACTGAACTAGTGGTTGTTAAGTGAGGAGTACCTATATTTAACCTCATTCAAAGTAATTTGAGATTTCTTTGTGTGACTATTGATTGAATCTTTTGGCAGAGTGCCAAATCATTTATCAATGAATCCATTGTCTATGGTACAAAAATTTGGTCTTCCTGTTTGTTTTGCTCTTGGACAATAGTAAATGGTAGCAGAATGACATGGCTATTTTTATTTTCTTATAATAGCTAGTCTTGAGGATCATTTCTGCCTGAAAATTGATTTCAATATAAGTTTATCAAAGGGGCATCTTTGGATAGGAAGTAACTACGCCTTCTGTCAGTTTCCCGTTCAGATAGCTAGCTTGATGTTATTTATTTGTTTCTTTGTTAAAAGAAATTTTCTTTTAAAGATACCAAGGAGTAAAGAATGCTGAAACCATGTGAACATTATCAAAGATAAAATATATTACTGGTAGTTAGATTTGTGGTAGCTGCTCAGAATCTTAGATTTGAATAACGATTACATAGTTCTTATTTATTTAAAGGGAAAGTATTTCCTATTCAAATTCTGTGCATGCGATCTATCATGTTTATAAACCCATGTTAATGTGTTATAGTAGTGACAATATTATGCATGCATGTTGGACAAGGAGACTTAACAGAATTATTAAGATTTTTTTAACAGTTTCTTCTTATTTCTAATCTTATGGTATCCTTTATTTTAGGTGGTACTTTGCAGTTATTTCTGTCTCTGGAGTCTTTGCAGTGACTTTTTCAGTGGTATTTGCTTATGTAGCTGATATAACCCAAGAACACGAAAGAAGCATGGCCTATGGCTTGGTATATGTAATATTTATATATTTTCAGATATTGTGCGTGTTGATCATCAGATCTCTTTTCCATATTTATGCCATTGGAAGACCATCACCACCCCACCAGGAAGGAATAAGAGAAAAACAGTTATAAAAGCAGTATTGCTCTGCTTCCCTATTCTCACCACCTAGATTTGCTGCTGATCTCAGAATTCTGTCCACATACTTACTGTCTATAGTTGCTTCTCTGGGTTGGGAAGGGAAGAGGAAAGGTAGAACAACTGGACAAACTGGAAGGGTGATCAGTCAGCAGCCAAGGGAAAAAAAGGAAGAGGAGAGAACGTCTGCTTAGGTGAAAAGAATTAAATTGTGCAAACACGCATACATACAGCTAGGAATAAGCTAATCTTCAAGCAGTCATCACCAATTTCTGTAATTTGCACTTTCTGTTCGTTTTCATCAGCATCTAATTTTATCCACAAATGCCATTTATAACCCCCTCAGTTCACAGGCATGGGGGAAAGGGAGAAGAGAGAGAAATCTCATCTTACTATAAATAATAATAATATGATTAAAGTAATTGTCAGAGGGTATGCAGCTTATTTTAGTTCTCTTCAACCAGCGTTTTGAAATAGAACTTTTCCATTTGTTGGAACAAATCAATTTTTAACGTTTCTGAATTGCCACATATATTTTTAGGAACTCTGTAGCCAGTTATTATTACCACTATTATGGTCATCCTACATGTCTTATCCCCTGAGATGCATGTTGAAAGCTGAAAGATAGTATAAATATATTTTCAATGCATGCCTCCTCTTCTTGTGAAGAAATTAAGACTTAAAATATTTAGGATTCTCAGGTGGTGGAGTTACCTACGAAACCTCCTCTCACTAATTGTTATCATTCACAGGTTTCGGCAACATTTGCTGCAAGTTTAGTTACCAGTCCGGCCATTGGTGCCTATCTTGGTCGAGTGTACGGAGATAGCCTGGTGGTCGTCTTAGCTACCGCGATTGCATTGTTGGACATTTGCTTTATTCTTGTTGCTGTCCCTGAATCACTGCCTGAAAAAATGAGGCCTGCATCATGGGGAGCACCCATTTCTTGGGAACAAGCTGACCCTTTTGCGGTAAGATATTTCACCCTTTCATATGGGGGCTGCTCAGGGGTCACTTAAAATGGGATTTGCATTATTCGGATTTTTTTTTTTAATTGAACAAATATCCATCCTGTAGGTATGTGTGGGAGATCTCTTACATGCATCAGACTGGGTTTCAAATTTGCAGAGAAATCTACAAGAAAGTTGAGGGAATCCAAGGCAAAAGCAGACAGACATGTAGATTTTGCTTGTATGGACTGGGAAGGGCTGTGGAATAAGGATAGAATGTCTAGTTCTGGGTTTCTTTATTATTAAATCCCAAAATGGAGGTTAAATCACTTAACATTCTATTCTGTCATTCAAGTGCTCACAGGACAATAACTTCTGACCAAGAGCAAGATGACCCTGGAGATAGTTAGCATTTTATAGTGTGAGGAACAGGCTGTTGGAGAGATGACTAGTCAAGGGGAGTTTAATTAAGAAAAGAAAAGAATCCATCTGCCGTTATCATTTCTATATTGTCCATTTCAGTTTCTGTTGAGATTCCTTCTTGGAGAGTTACTAGCATTGGATTGTTAGGCTGCTTTTTGTATTTAATTTTAATTTTCACAGATACCATGATCTGAAGGGAAAAGAGTTGGTTTTTAGTTCATTTTTAAATAGGCACCAAAGGACATAGTCATAGTTTCCCTTCTTCAAGAAAAGGCTGTAAAGAGTTCCAGCAGGCCAGCTCCTTTTCCATGTCTATTTCTAAACCATATTCAACGGAACTTAAATGTATTCCATAGATTCTGGGAAGCAGGTAGAGCAGTTAATGTACCTTTGGACTATTTTTGGTTTTACAATGTATTGATTTATTTTCTGTCTGGGGACAATTCACCGCTTGGCAGCTTTCTCTGTTTCTTTCTCCCAGCTGTTCCCTACCCATGATTGATAAAAAAAAAAAAAAGTAGGAAACCCAGATCCTTGACAGTCTTACTAATAAAGTTAATTGGTTTGTGTTTCCCTTCATTTCTAGTCATTGAAGAAAGTTGGCCAGGATTCTATAGTGCTGCTAATCTGCATCACGGTCTTTCTCTCCTACCTCCCTGAGGCAGGCCAGTATTCCAGCTTCTTCTTGTACCTCAGACAGGTAAGCATTTGCCTAATTGTTTTAATTGCACACATTAGATTTGCAAAAATGAAAGTGAATCTAGCCATGACTTACTAATAGATTTAGATCTTAAATTTTGGTTTCAAGAAAATAAAATGTTTCCACTTTAATGCAATTTGGAATTGCTGTCCTTAAGAGCAGATTTCTTTCATTAAAAAATGACTACTGTTGAACCTCTTAGTTCCATAGAATAAGCTCTATATACTGTAACATTGTTGTTCTTAAATAGGGGGACGGGTTATCTTAATTTCTTAAAACGTTTTATGAAACAAACTTTTATTAGCTATGCATTTGCGTGTGAGTTATTCATCCTTCATCATAATCCTCTACAATGGAATTCTCTTTTTAAAAAATTTAGATAATGAGATTTTCATCAGAAAGTGTCGCAGCATTTATCGCTGTCCTTGGGATTCTCTCCATTGTGGCACAGGTAATTGTAACTGAGAAAATACACTTGCTGAGTTTCTGCCAGTACTGTCTGTTCAAGTCAGTTGATAGCCTGGATTTATGGAATGGGTTTGTTCCTGCTGATAGCTTTCTGGAATGATACAGTACCTAGGAGGTTGCCAGGTCTTGGGAACGGGAAATAAAGAAACATAGTCACCAAATGCTTCTGCCCAACCTCACATACATGGGCAGCCCTTAGCTTCCCTGATGAGGACAAGCATACAAGACAAGCTGATTCCACCCGAAGGAGGGAAGTGAAGGTCAGGCTTTGCACTGATCTAGTTATCACAATGGTCAAATCTCTGAAAAGTCTTGAATTTTTTCTTTTTTGGCCTTTGTCTTTCCCCAGACGATAGTTCTGAGTTTACTCATGCGATCGATTGGAAACAAAAACACCATCTTACTTGGTCTTGGATTTCAAATACTGCAGCTTGCGTGGTACGGTTTTGGCTCT
This sequence comes from Boaedon fuliginosus, assembly GCA_027560395.1. NCBI lineage: Eukaryota > Metazoa > Chordata > Lepidosauria > Squamata > Lamprophiidae > Boaedon > Boaedon fuliginosus. Next base: position 453,356 of record JANHGC010002525.1, on the reverse strand, counting down.
GAACCTTGGTAAGCAATTTTCCACTATGTTGCCATTTTATTATTGTTACACCTACGGTACAGTCTTTTCTTAATTTAGCAGAGGTTTTTAAAACATCCATCAGTAGTATGCCTCTCATTGATGTTTTAATGCAAGCTACAGGTAGTCCTTGACTTACAACAGTTAATTTAGTGCCCATTGAAAGTTACAATGGCACTGAAAAAAGTCCCTTATGACCATTCTTCACTTAGGACCGTTGCAGCAGCCCCACGGTCATGTGATTTACATTTGGATGCTTGACAACTGACTCACATTTATGAGAGTTGCAGGGTCCTGGGGTCACGTGATCCCCTTTTGCAATCTTCTGACCAGAAAATCAATTGGGAAGCCAGGGTCAGTTAACAACTGGGTTCCTACCCTGTTTCCATGAAAATACGACCTCTCCTGAAAGTAAGACCTAGCTTGGTTTTTACACGTGCGCCCAATATACGGGTGCCCCTAACTCATAGGTTAGTCAGTGGATGACGTCCCCCCAAAATAAGACCTGGTGCCTTTTTGGGGGGCAAAAAATATATAAGAGAGGGTCTTATTTTGGGGGAAACACGGTAGTTGAACAACTGCAGTGATCCACTTTACAAATGGGGCAAGGGCATAAAAATGGGGCAAAAATTACTTTACAACTTTCTCCCTTAGGAACAGAAATTTTGGACTCAATTTTGGTCGCAATTCGAGGGCTACCTGTATTAACTTTGTTTTGGAGTTGTATGTTTTTCTTAGTTTCTGATTTGACTGATTTTACAATCCGTTGAAATCATTAGCCTGATTCATTTATCAGCCTGTATCCTCTTGCCAGGATGATGTGGGCAGCCGGGGCTGTAGCAGCCATGTCAAGCATCACATTTCCAGCAGTGAGTGCGCTTGTTTCACGAACGGCCGATGCTGATCAGCAGGGTAAGTGCCTTCTTGAGATTTAACACACGAGATGTTTCCTTAATAATGGAAAGACTGCCTTACTGAAAATGGACACATCTCTCTTGCCACCACATTATTTTGATTAATAGTCACACATGGTATTGTGCAAGTATCCTAACTCTTGTAAAAAAAAAAAAACCAGAACATTTGCTGATGCTGCAAATTGTATTTCTGTGCAAAGCATTGTAAGTATTGTTGAACGCATATATTTTTAACCTAATAACAACTCCTAGTAATTGATGTATTTTTATAATTTGCTTGTAGATGTTTATTTGAATATGCATTATTTTATAGGAGTCGTCCAAGGAATGATAACAGGAATTAGAGGACTCTGTAATGGTTTGGGACCGGCGCTTTACGGTTTTATATTCTACATCTTCCATGTAGAATTGAATGAAAACCCAATGTCTGAAAATGAAGTCAACGTGGCCCCCCAACACCATTCACAGCAAGTATGTTTAAGGCACAGCAAGTATTTTTTTAAAATGTATAAATGGTGATGAGAAAAAAAGGAATCGTAGTTTTAAATGTATCACTTTTAACTCTGATATCTTTATCAATTGCCACCAGCCACATATCCCCCAATACTTGAAACCAGTTTCACTAGATACTGTGGGTGACAGTATTAAAAGCCACCGAGAGATCAAGGGGCACAATTCAGTGCCATCTCTCTACTAAACGCTGGCCTGAGGCTTGACTGCAATGCGTCTGCTTCCTCCAGGGTCCTATGGACCTGAAGCCTCGCTATACCTTTCTCCATTACTATCTTCCCTGGACCGTAATTATCTAAGACTGTTGGGTTCAGCGATGTCTTCTTGAGGGGAGGGTGCCACCACAGCCTTCTCCTTCAAAGACCTGGCACCGCAGCATGGACCCAACTACAGATCACTTACCTAACATCTTTCACTGTCTTAAGAGCAACCTGGGTTTAACCAGCGAGTAACCAAACTAGCACACTGGAGAACGCTCAGAAGTCAGACTCAAACCTGTTCCAGATAACCAGATAAGGCCCTGCCCCAGGTACTTCAGCTGGAACTGACTGGTTGAGGTCCGACTCTATAGAGATCCAAAGATCTGCCAAATAGCACCAATCTATTCCTTCCACCTGCTTTGGAAATTATCCTGGGCTGATCCCTCACAATCAGTAACAACATCGTGTAGTTTAACTTGCTTTAATATCCCTGTTCAGTGGTTGTCCAGACTTTGCTTAATGGTTATTCATAGCTAAAGAAACAGGAGCAGTTGTGGAGTAAAGCTCTGCAGAATGCAGCAGCTCTGCTGTTTTCTTTTTCACTTCCTTTGGGGGAGTTTGGCAGGGTTTTTTGGTATTTTACTTTTTATTTCCTTTCACTTGTAGTCCTCAACTTACAACCGTAATCAAGTCTGGAATTATGATCATAAGTTGTTCAGGATTTAACTCAGGTGATCACTGGATCCAATTTTGTTTTCTTCACTTTTTTTGTGACAGGCATTAAACAAATGCCACTGTGGTTAAGCAAATGCCCTGTTAAGCGAATCAATTCTCTGCAGTGGGTATTTTTTTTGCCAGAAAATGTAATGTAAATGTCGAAAATCAGCCCCCAAAAGTAGTAAGTTGTGGTCCTGTAACCGTGAACTGCTATAAACAGCAGTAAAGGTGAGCTGGTTGCCAAGCGCCCAAAATATGATTGTGTGGCTGGATGTGTCTGCGGCCATTGTAACTTTGGAAATGGGCTGTAAGTAACTTTTGGAGAGTTTGTTGTAACTTCAAGTGGTTGTTAAGCAACCAGTTGTAAGTCAAGAGATAAATACTTAACTTTACGATAAATACTTTACTTTATCAGAACAGAAAAGGGACTAGGGAGAATGATTAATCTTCCCTCACTCCCAGAGCGGTGATTTGTTCCTGATCAAACCACAGAAGACTTCTTGTGGCTTGCAAAAGGGGAAAAAAAGTGACTAGCATATAATTATTCTTTGGATACTGTTTTATTTTTTTTTAAACAACAGATTGCTTCTGAACCTCACTCAGGAACATTTTATTTTGCTTAGCCTTAAATTAATCTCATTCATGCTCTAGGCTGGCTGATACATGTATTAGCCTGGTTCTCAAAAGGTCGTATCTGAAAATGGAATCTATTTCTCTATATAGGATACAATTGTAAGCACAGATTCTGTAAGTTAAAGAGTTATTGAGCAAATAAATAAAAGCATCTGAAATGTATGAATTCCTGTAGGGATCTTTTACAGCTTGCCTGCCATGTAAAGTTGGGAGTATAGCTGCCCATTTGTTGGCAATTTATGTGTAGGAGATGAGCAGGCTGAGCCCCAGGGTGGAGTCAAACATGTTGTCAGTTTCGAGTCTCTACATCCCTGTGAGACCTAAGCCCATCCTCCTTGAAGTCTTTTGACTCTTAATCTGGTGCCAATTAACCTTACTAGTTCAGATCCTTGTGTATAGATAGTGTGAAACTTGTACTTTTGAATTTTATCTTGGTTCCTGATCTCTTGTGCTTGAAAAAATAACAGAAAAACAGAGTTGGAAGGGACCTTGGAGGTCTTCTAGTCCAACCCCCTGCTCAGGCAGAGAGCCCTATACCAGTGATGGCTAATCTTTTTGACACCGAGTGCCCCTGCACATGTGCTCCCCCCAGATGCCCCCCCCCCTGCGTGCATGTGCAGCAGAGACCTGAAGATCAGATAGCCGGCAGAAGGCTGCTTGCATGTGCAGCAGAGCTAAGCTGGGGCAACGGCACACGTGCCCACAGAGAGGGCTCTGTGTGTCACCTGTGGCACGCGTACCATAGGTTTGCCACCATTTCCCTATACCATTTCAGACAAATGGTTATTCAGTCTCTTCTTAAAACCGTCCGGTGTTGGCGCATTCACAAGTTCTGGAGGAAAGTCATTCCACTGATTAATTGTTCTAACTGCCAAGAAATTTCTCCTTAATTCTAGGTTGCTTCTCTCCTTGATTAGTTTCCATCCATTCAGATGCCTTCAGGTACTTTGGAGATATGTTGTCCCCCTCTTCTTTGTGGCAGCCCCTCGAATATTGGAACATTGCTGTCATGTCATCCTTTGTCCTTCTTTTCATTGAACTAGACATATCAAATTCTTGCAATCACTCTTCATATATTTTAATTTCCAGTCACCCTAATCATCTTGTTGCTGTTCTCTGCAGTTATTCTAGAGTCTCAACATCTTTTTTACATTGTGGCAACCAAAACTGGATGCAGTATTCCAAGTGTGGTCTTATCAAGGCATTATAAAGTGGTACCCAAACCAGGATGGGGGAATTGTATAGTCAGAGAGGATTAAATGTAATTCTCAGTCCTCCCCCTAGTACAGTGTATAAAGTCGCCCGGAGTCCTATGGGAGTTGGGCAGCATACAAATTTAATAAAATAAATAAGTAAAGAAATGTGATCCCAATACTATGCCTTATTGTCTGGACCCTTTTCAACCTAAATTCAGGCCAGGATAGAGTAACAGCTTTCCTATTATCGCCTAAAGCTCAATGTGCATAAGACAGGTATTTATTTAATTCAAATTTGAGGCCTCAGACTCTTCAAAAATTCTAGGTGGCTTACAAATTCTTACGATTGTTGCTATTTCAACAACAGGTATAAAAAATACAGGTTATTTGAGGGCCTGCCTTTCCCTAATGGTATTCCTGTATCCCACACGTTGGATGAAAACACTTTGCTGAAATAGTGCCATCTAATGGGATTCAGGTGGCATGCCAAATTAATCATGCAACCTGAAGACAAGCGGCTTACCTTTAGAAAAGAAATAATAGAGGATCATTATATAATCATACAAACTCTATACAGGAAATGAACATTGGTATCATTCATCTTTGCAAAGTATATGCAGCTTCGGATTTAGAGGGTGCTCTCTAAATGTAAAGTGTTTAGGAGATGAAAAAAAAACCTTAAGCCATACAGCCAAAGGAGAGATGAGCAGGATTATTATCTAATTTTACCAGATTGCAGTTCAGTGCTTTGAAATCTCTGAAGTAATGAGGGGGGAGCAGTGGGAGAGAAAGAGCTAGCTCATGATACTGAGGCGCACGATCAGATTGCTCACACTCCACTTCATTCTTGCGTAAGATAAGCTCACCGTAATTTAACTAAATAAACTAAAGTGCTGACCTTTTGTCTTATGCTAACTCTTGCTCTGTTTTTCTTTCCAGAATTCCATCATTCCTGGGCCCCCGTTCTTATTTGGCGCATGTTCCGTACTGCTGGCTCTACTTGTTGCCTTGTTTATTCCTGAACATACCAATTTAAATGTTCGCTCTAGCAGCTGGAAAAAACACTGCGGTGGACATGGACATCCACACAGTCCACAGGCCCCCGGAGAGGCCAAAGAACCTTTATTACAGGACACAAATGTATGATGACAAAACCCAAGGACTCATAGAGCAAGTTTTATTTTTTCACCTGCAGTTCTGGATACACATTCCATTTCCATTCAAATTGTCATTTCTTAAGATGTTCTTAAGAAATGGATCTCTTGCATGAAAACTGTTAAGAACCACAAACAGGAAGTGGAAAATCATCCAAAGAAGTTACAACTTAAATTACTTTGGTTTTTAAAAAGAAGCTAGGATTTTTGTCGGAAGTCCTAAATATATTAAATCTCCTTAATTTTGAACAAAATTATATATATATATGTATATGTATATATATATATGTATATGTATATGTATACACACACACACACACAAGGTATCAGCATGTGTTCCTGCATCAGTTTCTTGAAGGTGTTAAGCTTCGTTCTCTTCATGCTGGTCTCAGTGAGACATACAAGCAGGATTTGGGTATCTCTTTTCTCTGTAAAATCGTTGGTCAGATGGATTCAAAGCCTTAACATAGATGCACTTGGCCAGGAAGGTGAATTTGGTCGATATTGGACTTTCAAATCAGTGTCTGACAGGTTTTTTTTCTTTCTTTTTTTACTAACACAAATCATGTGTTGAATACACATCCTGAACAGTACACTTTAAGTGCATTATTCTGCTAATTCTGTGTAGTGTGAGCCTAGATTTTACTATTGGCTCCAACACTCTTACCTTCATAAATACAGTTTGATACCACTATGCTTTGGATGTTTTGCATAAGGACCTCAACACTTGAACGTACAAACTCAACTCTTCAGCTGATAGCCTTGATGATGTCAATGTGCTCTATACCTAATTGTCACTTCTATTACTTGACAGGATGAACAGCTGTTCAGTTTCGAAGCAAGGACAAATGAGTTAATCAGCTTTTCCTACTATTTTATTTGTAAATTACATACATGGGGGGTATGACAGCCTAGTGAATACTCTTGTCTAGTAATTCAAGTGGCAATTCTTGCTCTATAGTGGCCTTTTAGGATTGTCACAAATAACACTTAAGAGCCAAGGGGTTAGTCCTGCATTTTCAGGACCACAGTACAAGGAGAGAGCTTTATACAATTACTGATGTGAATTTCTCCAGAAGTGTATATTTTTGTGTCCAGTTGTATTATTTAAGTGTTCCTTTGTATAAAATGTGTATAAAGTATTGTATAGTTCAAAATGTTTTCATCTTGTGCTGTGGTTATTGCTTAAGTTTTTTAAAAAATTTCCACCACGGTTGAATAGAAGCTGAAAAATTGTATATACTGTTAATAAAAGTTGAATATTTTAGAGTGTTTTTTTAAAAAAATGATATGCTTGGTATAATATACTGTCAATATAGTTGATTGTACATCTTTCATATCACTTATTTGAAATTTGTTCTAGATATACATATATTTTCTATCATAAGAATGTATGTACCTAGAAAAACATTTCTGAAATTTAGCACTTGTAAAGGAGCAAAAGTGTCAGATGAAAAGTGGAAAACAGTAATTGAAGGAATTTTTTGGGACAGTATATATATATTTATTCCAATTTCAGAGTGCTAGCATTTCTCTGGGTAACATTACAGCAGCGATACCTCACTTTTGAGTAATAAAACAAAGTTCACTGTGTAGGGAGGCATCTTTGTTCAATGTTAAATATCTAAGGATTTTTTAGGACGGGGGTTCCAAACTGGATTTGAGGGTCAGATCAGCACTGTAGTTCTCCTCTGTGGGCTGGGGGGACATGGGACGGGCACCTCCTGCAGCACTTTGCTGGCTAAAACGGCCAGCGGAGACTGCACGTTGCCCCGTTTTCAACCTGGATGGCCTGCAGCACTTTGCTGGCCAAAACAAGGTGCAGGGGGGCATACATGCCCCCCCCCAGTGCCGTTTTGGGTGGCAGTATTGCATGAGGCCGTCCAGGCTGAAAATGAGTCGCAGAGGGGGCCACATGCGTCCCGCCCCCCGCACCATTTTAGGGCCAGTTCTTTGCTATTTCTAGGCCAGCTCTGTAGGCCAGATTTAAGCACCCCACGGGCCTTGAGTTTGATACCCTTGCTTTAGAACATTTCTCATTAAACCCGTTTCACTGTGGTTTTATTGCATTGACAAAAATATTACGGCTTCTTATATTAGATCCAAATTTATTAAACTTCATTTTTGTATTGATGTATAAATATAGTAAGGGATCGGTGGATTGTCTTAATTTTGTTTCCTTTCTACTCTCTCCTGAGATCTTTTTAAAAAGGCTGGATATATATATGACAAATGAACTCTTAGCAAATGTATAAACTAAACTATTGTTAATAGAAACATGGGGCATGGGCAGAGAAAGATTTGCATGAGCTAGTATTAGCATATTAAGATCTTGATATTAATTCTTTGTAGTCACTATAATTCAGGTAGTACTGGATAAGGTAGTACTTCCTATATGGTCTGCTCTGGACTTTTTAATCTTCACTTGCACTTGAAAAATCTGGTTAAAATATCTTACCGATTACTTTTCAGCTTTGTAGAAAAACACTAAAATATTTCTTTACTAACAAAAACACTAAGATGTAACCTATTTGGATCTATTGCATTTTAGAGTGCTCTTTGTTACAAAAAAAAAAATAACCATTAAATTGGAGCAAATATTCATTTAGGGAGTACCTGGTCTTCTGGAAGTATTTGGACAAGGCAGGCTTTTAAATGGGCAAAGTTAACCTCTCCATTTTTTGAGGATGGCGGTTTCTCCGTGTGTGTGCACACAATGGGATTTTTCTGGTCAATCAGAAATGAATTGGAAAAACTTGATATGTGTTGAACACAACTCATTTGATGCTAAACTATTCTCTTGGTCCTGCTTCAAATGCTTGATAGCCTCTGGAAACAAGACAGTAGTAGGAAACTACATTTTAAGATCAGATCTATAATTTGAGGAGCTGTGTATTTAGGTTTATTAGAGGTCTACCTCAAATAACGCCTATTTCCTCTCTGCATAAGTTGGATCTGGTAACAATTATATATTGCTTAGTCACATTCCGCTTGATTGGTGGGGTGAGCTTTTTATGAAACTGACATTCTTAAACTGAAAAATATTGTCTATAGACTGATATGAATCAGGTGCAGTATGTTTTTAAACCAATCCACTGACTAATTTTTGCCTATGTCAATAAAGTGCTGGTTATAAATTAGCCCTATGTGGCTTGACAGTAGATGTTAGAAACACTATTCTTCTAACAGACACCTGAAGTAAAATCTTGAATTATTTTTTGCTTGCCATTATTGCTGGCAATTTAATGAAAACATGTTAAATAGCTCTCAAAACTGCCAAAGGTAGCTTGCTTGGTCATTTACGTTGTAAGCTGTACTAAAGGTGATTCACCAGGAAATACCTGTTTTTGTTATTTGTAAGTATCTTGTTGCTAGCTTTTTGGAACATCACTTTATATGGTAGGGGAAGGAAAATATTTCTCCTAAATTCTGATTGATGAACAAAAATTCTAATTTGCCTGCATATGACTTACTAGAGGCAATTTTTGGGAAAACGGATCCTTCAATTGTAGGTAATTGGCACCTTAACTACATGAATATTTATATATCCCCTCTTACATGCTATTTCACACCCAGAAACAAACTCTTTAAAGGGTGCCCCTCCTACATGAATGGGAACCAAGAAAGGAACGTAAGTTCCTAATATAAAAGTTGTAAGCATGCAAGACTTACCCAATTTTCTGTAATTAACAACCCAAAAAGAGTTTTAATCTAGACATTTGGACTAATAGCTATATTCCTCTCAAACTTCTATATGAAGCAAAAGAGAACTTTTTAAGGGAGTGAAATAAAGACTGTCCTCTAGTCTTCACTTTCTAAAACTTTAACTGTGCTATAACAGAAGTGTTTCTTTTCAATGTTAAGAAAGGTGAAGTTTATACTTATGGACAAAAACTAAACCTTTGTGTAAAAGTTTTATTAAAATGAATTATATATATATATAATTCATATATATGAATACTACATTGATTATAGACAAATATACACATTTTACACTGCAGAGAATGATTGTGCAATAACACATTTAAATAATTTGTTATTTTTCACTCAATATACAGAATTGCAAACATATGTATATACCAAAAAGCCCGTTACAATCCAAACCTTATCCAATCCTTAAAATATCTTGAATCTTAAACCCAAACAATTGAAGGGATTTCAGTTCACACCTTAAATTACCAAATTTACATGTTAGATTTATCTAAATGTATATTTGACAAAAATTACAAGATATTCAGAGCAGTTCTGTTTGGAAAAAAAGTATGAATGTAATAAAATCCCATTAAAGGAGATTATATGGGACAATCTTTAGATATTTTCCAGCTAGAATTATGATGCGGTTTTTATAGCATGCTAAAACTTTTTCCCTGCATTTCATAAAGCTTAAAATTGGCTGGATTATGCCAACTTTTTCTGATCTGATTCAGTTAGGGGTCCCGTTGTCCTACTGCAAAATGAAATGGCTCCTCCAGCTAGAAAGATTTGTGATTTTGTTTTTATGGTCAAAAACAGCAAGAGCACGTGGACCTCATCACACTTTACAGTAAATAAAACTGGGCAGCAGAGGTCTATATATAAGACACTGTACAGACATTTTTCCACACATTCAATAGACATGTTATGTAACATACTGAAAGATAAACGCAAACCCAAAAATTTTACAACTGAGCAGATCATCTAGAGTTGAAAACTTCTGAATAGAGTAAGTGCAAAACATTTCACATTCAAAAAAGTTCTCAGGTAACTGTTTTAAAGGCAAAATGAGTTGCACATTTCTACTGAATAGCAGAAATCATCCTGTTAATCTTTCTGATATTAGATCACAGCCTAATGTATTAGTCATTATGTGAGTATGATGCAACAGGCCAGTTCCAGACATAGCATTTCAATTTAAATATATGTTGCAAAACCAAACACTTAAAATAAGGCATCCATTATGTTTAGATAGCAAACTGCACTCAATGACAAAAGTATGTTACAGTGGAGGGGAAAATTGCCAAAAATATACCAACATTCAGCAATGGTTTTAAGTAGTTTTCTAAACCCTGGACAAAATGTGCTAATGTTGTTAACTAACAGCACAGGAATTCTAAAATCCTGTACACTCAAAAACAAATGTTTACTATAGATTTGTGGGAACCTGTACTGCATTCCTAAATCATGTTATTGATACTGGTCATTCCATTAACATTACTAAAATCAATTTGTATACCTGGGCTCACATGCATTCCAAGGGTAATAAAAAGAATGTGACTGAGCCAGTTTATATTTTTCTACCAGCAAGGTTAGAAACCAGAAAATACTGTGTTTAAAAATAGTTTCATTACTTCAGACATATATTAATTTTTATTTATGGCCAAGATACCCCAATGGTTGAATAGCAGAGTTTGTTATTCAAGCTGGAAGTGTGTAGTTTGGCCATGTAGAAACATCATTTCATAATCTTTAAATCTATAAATAATTGGGAAAAATTCTACTTAAGACACAATTTTAACAAATCTGTGCATTCTTTTTGATCTAACAATCAAAAATTGCTAAATGAAAGATGGTATGAAAGTTTATACTTATTCAGGCTGACATACATAGGAGATCCAGGAGTCTCGTACCTTATCCCATCTGCCATAACCCTCCCTGAGATTGCAGTATTATATAGGTAGATCAATAAGGCAGATCTATTTGCATTGCATTGCATTTAAGCAGAACACTCTCCATCATAGACTCTGAAAAATTAAAGCTCCAAAATTCTGCAGGCAATTCTATTTGTGTCGGATAAATTCCTCCTTAAGCCTTCCATAATTTCTTCATTTTTGAGCCCCACATTGCATAAATTTCTTGCATAGAAACAACAATAAATCATTCTTATCAGGTAGTGCATCTTTGATACCTGAAACTGAAAGCAAATACCTGGTATATGCAAAAATGCAAATGAACAGTTAGAGAACAACCAAATAGAATCTAGACAAAAAAAATAGATAAACAGTATCCATTTCATTTTGCAGAAAAAAAAGTTTAAGGTCCTAGAACTAGTTAACTTTAGTACCCAGAAATCTATTTAGTAAAAATGTAATGTTGATACTTCAAAAGGGAAGCAAATGCATGTAACTGACAATCATTTAAAAAAAATCAAAATTGTTGTAAACCTTTAATTACAACATGCTATCCAGGAAAGTAGGCAGATGTTTTGGAAGGTGCTGCAGGCTTGCATGGAATCTGCACATTTTTTGGTGCAGAGGACTTCATATATCCTGCAATGATAAACATTGATCTTGAAATATCTTACGTTTTTAGAGATTATTTTAATTAAACATATGTATATATTTATATATGTATACATGTTTACCTGTGTTTTGAGTTGTGTTTTGATTGAGTCCTCTTAAAGGTATGCTATCTTCTCTTTTCTTTAAATACTTTGTTTCCAATCCCAAATTTTCACCACTAAGTCAAAAGAAAATAGAACTGTTGTGAGCAGTTACCTATTTAGGAGTTTCCCAAGTTTCCCAATGAAAATCTGTAAGAATTTCAAATACAATTCTAGAATTAGTTTAAAAGACAGCAAGCCCATAAATGCTGATCTCAAAATGATATCCTGAGGACAGAAATTCCTACATTCAAGGCTTAATCCCTTAAATTTAACATGGTTATATTAATTCCTCAAAATAGTTGGCCTCTGGAGACCTGTTTTTTCTGCTAACAGACGATCTCACCTTTGTAATCTCACCTATATCAGACCTAAGCATCACCTTTTTGAAGCATCATACAAAGAAGGTAAAGAATGGCATGTTAGATCGATCAGAGCACTGATATACAGTGCACTAACAAAATTTAAGAGAGCCAGTCAGGCAGGTGAAGGATCTTTGGTATACCTTGTAATATGGCATCTTGCTATTAGGAGCTATGTTCCTTGAAGTGACAACATTCTGCTTAGACTCTGGGGAAATGGAAACAGATCTAGTTCCTGGAAAAATTCAGTTCTTTGCTTTTAGATGCTTCTCCATTGATCTGTTTTTTTCCCTTAAAATTTATTACTGTGGGTGCTACAGTATATAATCTCCCCCCCTCCCCCACCTATTCTTAAAAAAAGAAAAAGAGGGCTAGGGTTTTTTTCTGTACTAAGGGAGGGGGGAAGATCTCACTCAATTTAAAGTTAATTTTCTTTCAGATATACAGGATATAACTTCATAGTTCATTCCTTATTAGAGGAGCAACTTAAATACTTAAAAACTATGGAGGAGGATGTGGCAAGAATAAGGCAACGCTCCTTCTAAAAGGTATCGAGAAAAGCTATTTTTGCACCCAAGTCAAATCAAGGATCCTGTCCAGAAAGTCAAGACTGAAAATGCATCCTTTTAGAAGCAGATTATCTGTTCTACTTGCTTATCAATCACACCTATCCTTTATACACCAGTAGCAACAGTTTACCCAAGTGGCAATTACATTTATAAGCCTTTACCATTATTTTCATACGACTTCAGAGTGAATATATAGGTAAATATGTTCCTCTCGTTAGAACAGAAAATAAGAAAACAGCAGAATATGGCTTTAGTTGTATTTCATTTCCTATTAGATCTCCCACACTAAATTCTCTGGTGCATTTAATCCTTGCCTTGGTGGCTTCCACACCACCTCAGAGTGGAGAAAAGAGAAATTCTGATATAATGCCATAGGAGGAAGTAACTGTTTTCTTGCATTCAGAATACTGACTACCTCTAGAAGTGACACTGGTTGCTTTCACTCTACACATTCCTTCAGCCCTTTGGCCTCTAACCCAGATAGTTCTGCTTTCACCCAATTTCCCAGTTGGTCTTCCTATTCAACTCCAAATGGCCTTTCCACCTTCTCGTTAAATGTTCCCAGTTTTCTCCTCAGGTCCACTCCTCTCCTGCTCAACTGCTTACTTTTCTTTATTTGCTGAATGACCTATCAGCCCAGGAATCCCTGGCTGGGCCTCTGAACATCTGTTCGTTTCTGAGAGCTGCACATTGAAGTGAACCTGCTAGAAAAAGAATTTTTTTCAATATTATATTTTTGCCATTTTATGTATCAAAGCCTTAATCATACAATATTGCATGTAAGAAAAATTAATACATAGTTTATTTATTTATTTTATTTTATTCAATTTATACCCCACCCTTCTTCCCTAATAAGGGAACACAAGGCGGCTACAGAAATGTTTAATGATTGAACAGTATAAATTGTCAATATATTTACCTAAAGCAGAATTCAATTAGCTTTCTCCAAAGAGTAGTAATAAATTGTCTGACATCCTCACTGACATTTGATTTACAGTAAATCACAGCCATAATACTATCCATATTGTTCACTTATGGAGCTTGTCTTTTGCATGACAATGATATTTGCTGTTACAAAAATGGATTTTATTTATTTATTTTATTTATTTTATTAAATTTATACCCCGCCTCATTTCCCCTGTTAGGATGGCTTTGTCTTAGCATCTATGTACTTGCACAATCATTTTGCCAATAATGTTTTAAGCGGTTGGATATTCTACACTAAATAGGGATGGCCCCACTCTGCCTGCTTTTTCTAAAGCTTTAAACGCTTGATTTTTTCTTCAGGCACTTGGATTATTTGGTAGAATTTGTTTTATCTGTTTTACTGTACTTTATTGTTGACTTTTGTAAATTCCCTTTTTCTGTATGCTAGCCTGAATTATTTTGAGACGTTGGCTATATGCATATCGACTGGGGGATTATTCTGGCCATTCAGGTCCATACATAAGGAACCGGATGACAAATATATGGAGTCTTTAGGATGCATCACTCATCCCTAATTGTTATGTTTCCCCTCCACAGATGGTAATCCCCTAGACTAGCCGAAGTGAAAAAGGATTTTTTTTTGGGGGGGGGGGGCATAAATCAATAAAATGGAAATGACATGACTTGATACAATGTAATGGAACTTTATTGAAAATAAATGTCTTAAATTCCTTGCCTTTGTTGCTGATGTTTGTTGGTTGGCATTTTTGACCGCAGCTGCTTCAGGGAAGCTTTGGAAAGCTAGCAAGGGGGAGATGGGATAGCTCAGTCCTGAGTTTAAAGACGTAATCCTATTATCAGCCTGTTAAAAAAAACACAACTGGTTCACTACTTTTTGTCTTTGTTTAAAGCAAGCATAGTCAAAGTTCATACATACTGGTACTACTATTCAAAGTTGACTCAGCCTTCCATCCTTCTGTGGTGGGTAAAATGAGGAGCCAGATTGTTGGGGGCAATCTGCTGACTCTGTAAAAATGCTTAGAGAGGGCTGTAAAGCATCGTGAAGCAGTATATAAGTCTAAGTGCTATTGCTACTGCTATTTATATTGCACTTTGTATTTTGCCGAGGTCTAAATTTAATTTGCTTGAAGCCAAGATCCTGCTTCTGTCAAGACTTGGGTTGAATCCCAGGCTGAAGCATTTGCTCTCCTCTCTGACCCTACGTATACCATCTATTGATAGGCTACCAAAAGAAGCAAATGGAGGGAAATATGCTAATCTCAAGCCTCATATTTTTATCAGGAGGAAGGGAAATTGTTCAATTCCAACTAGGCCTCACGAGCTGTCTATTTCTGAAGGATTTATGCAAAGTGTGCGCTCGCACTGAGTCTTCCTACTTAGAAATTAAACTATGAAGGACAGCAACATGGTATCAAAGATGAATATATACAAGATTTTTACTATTACCATACTATGAGGAGAGCTGCCAGTTCTTGAAACAGTGTTGCTAGAAGTAGATGTTCCTAGCATTTCTTGCTTTCTTGTCAGCTGGATTTCATTCAATTGTTTATTCAGCCACGTGATGACTGCAAAGGAACAACGCATTTCACTTTTCATTCCAATTATTTTTAATTTTAAAACAAAGTCGTAATTAAATTCTGAAAGTGTCTGGCTAGACTATGCTTTCAAAGTGAAATTTATATTCAGAAAAGAGTTAAAGGGGTTCGCTCCCAAACAAAAACTTACAGAACTGCATTTCGCTTGAATATGATTAGGAACTGATAAATCCTATGTATCATTGTTAAGTTATTCATTGCAAGGGAAACAAAATAAATGCATGGGTTGCATTAATAAAAAAGAAAGAAAATGAACATTAATAGGTGGCCAGGAGGGAAAATAAGAATGGCATTTCTCAGAATCATTCTTCAATACCCCTACCCTAAAACATCCTCCAAATATTTAAAAAAGAACTATTAATCTTTATCTTAAGTCCAACATTCACGACTATTGCCTAAACAAATAGATAAAATGCCTAGCCCAAAACTAAGATTATATTTCCCAATAAATTCTATATATTAAAATATACATCAATGAAAGAATTAAACAGCGGTTAATGCAAGAAAATCACCTACCATTTTCATTTGTTTTGAGAAGATGTTTGCTCTCTTCTAGCTTTTGTACTGTAGCTTCTAATTGTTCCTGCAATTTGCATATCTGAAATGTTTTCATATTATTAGATCTGAAATATTATTATCCATAGCAACAAAACAATATTTCAAAATTAATGTCAGAAGACCTTTCTCCTAAATAATAAACATAATTGTATAAGTTGTTTTTGAAATCTAAATAAATAAGTAAATAAATATATAGGGATGTTTATTTAACAAAAATACTTCAGAGAATTTCAAAGCAGCGGGAATCTAATTCAGAGCATCTAATTAACATCTGATCCTAAAAAAAGGAAAGCAAGGTTCAAGTTTTATTCATTCTTGGATAGGATATCATTAGGAAAATCCAGGATAGTAAATAAGGTTGGGAAATAGGAAAAAAGATTTCCTTAATAATTGTAAATCATTTTGCTAAAAAACCATTTTTCTCAAGAAACTTACAAGGACCAAGTGACCAAGAAATGAGTTAAAACTGAGGAAATCTTTACTTCATTCTAGAGAACAGTGGTTTTATAGGAAAAAAGAAAATATTATTACTGATGACTAGTACTGATTAGTACTTATTTAAGCATTTATTATATAGAAGCAAGACTCTTAAGTTACCTCTTGTTCTTTCTCTCGAAGGGAACTTTCCACTTCCTGTAATTCCTTTTGTTCTTTCTGTAGTTTTTCTTCTTTTTCAGCCAAGAGCTTTTCTTGCTGAACTGTTACTGTGTTTTTCAATTTCAACTTACTCATTAACGTTTTTACATCTCCTTGCAGTTTCTTTATTATCTCATTGGCCTGGAAACAACATTACAGAATACTAAATGATGATCAAATGAAATCAAACTATAATCATAAAAAAGAATACTATGTTTAAACAAACCTTAAGGAACTCAGTTGACAGAGCTTTCAGTGAGGTTTCCAGTTTTCCTATCTGAAATTGTTTCTTTTCTGCATTTTCTTCCAGGTTTGCCTTTTAAAGAATATATAATGTTAGAAATATTATGTAACAAATAAAAAAGTGAAAATCTGAATGGATTGGTTTTCAAATATACAAGAAGCTGGTGGTTCTGCAAATCCTATAATGTGGTCTGTAAAACCAGCAGCACTTTGAAAGTTTAATGTGTTACTAAACAGCAATATATTCTGCAATCTATAATTCGGGGGTGGGGGAGGAAGATGGGGTATGCAATGTGTTTGAACTTCTAAACACAGCCAAGTTCTAGTGAACCATATTACTAGTTTGGCAAAGCAGTTTCACATTGTCAAAAATTATGTTCTATGTTAACACTAAAATAAGCTTTCATTTAAAAAAAATTAAAAAACAGACTACAATGCCACAAAGGTTCTACTTTTCATATAGTGTAAAGTTTATAGGTAATACACCGAGATGCTCCATACTCCAAAGCTGAAATAAAAAAGATACCTCCATATTTTTCGGTGTATAAGATGCACTCCCCCCCTCCCCCAAAAAAGTGGGTGGAAATGTCTGTGCGTCTTATACAGCGAATGTTGCCGAAGCCCTGCCCACCCACTGGCCCCCACCCTTCAGCTTCTGCCTCCCAGCAATTTGCCTCCTTGCAGCAGCCTGGTCAGCTTCAGCACAGCCTGATTTAGTACAAGCAGCTGATTGTCAGTTGGAATTGCTTCCCAACGATCAGCTGTTTCAGTCTGCAGGGATCACCATCGACTATTGCTGCCTCCATGCACCCTATTTTTGGCCTCCCGCACCCCGTTTTGGCCTCTGTGTGCCCCATTTTTGGCCTCCACGTGCGTTCCAGAACAGGCTGAAAACGGGGGGCGTGGAGGCTGAAAACCAGATTTGGAGGCTGAAAATGGGGTGTTTCCTCCCCCCTCTTGTTTTCCTCCACAAAAGCTTCTTATACTTCAGAGCGTCAGAAGAAGTACAGCAAAAACAGGACAGGGACAAAGAGGGGAAACAACATTATAAACAGGAGTGGGATAAAGAAAACCAGGAAGAGGGGAAAACCACCTATGGTTACCGCCAATCACATTTTCAAGCCACTTTCCACTCAGCTGTGACCACCACAATTATACTTCTTTTAAACAATAAAAAAAAAAACCGAGCAAGGCCAGTCATCAGCTAGTTTGTTATAATGGTAAAGGA
Source organism: Boaedon fuliginosus (assembly GCA_027560395.1). Lineage (NCBI taxonomy): Eukaryota > Metazoa > Chordata > Lepidosauria > Squamata > Lamprophiidae > Boaedon > Boaedon fuliginosus. Next base: position 435,517 of record JANHGC010002525.1, on the reverse strand, counting down.
AAAATTCTAGGAACCTTTTGCTCTTGTGTAGCTTCTAATACTTCTTTTGTCCTGGCGACAAGCTGGTCCTTATCTTTGATCTCTTGTTCCAAAACAGCAACTCGCATTTGCAATTGGTTAACTTGCTTCTCTTTTTCATGGCATTCAGCATCTAAGGTGGCATTCTCCCGACGTAAGGATAGAACTTCTTGCTTTGTTCTCTGGCATTCCTTGTCAAATGGAAAAACAAAGCATTCTAAAGTATTTTAAAAATGTAAGCTTGATTTAAAAAGTAAGTATACACTGCAAAATTGTTTAGATCACACTACTGTATTGTATTCACCTATTATAATGTGGAATATTTGTTGTTATTTTCAATTGCTTATAAACTATACAATTGGAAATTGTAAGTCATGAAAATCAGATCTTTAAATAGACACAAATTGGCAAGGGTTACATACGTCTTCTGTGCTTGATAATTTTGCTTTAAGTTCCCTGACTGTTGAATCGCCTTTGTATCTCCTTTCCATTAAGTCTTTGTTAGCAAGTTCCAGCTCCTTCAGCCTGTTCTGCAGTTGCTGCACAGTTTTCTGATGCAAGTTTTCCAAGTCTCTTTTCTGTTGATCATTCTGTTGCTGATAGTGTGCTTGTGCCTATGGGAAATAGAAAGTGTTTTAATAATCCTTAAATTTTAAAAGGAATCATTTGTTTTATACACTGTTTTATTTACAGACCTGCAGAGTTTTTTCCTTCTCATTTGACAATTCCTGAGTATGTTTACTGTTCAATGATGCTGTCTTGGAGGCCCATTCGCTTCTTAAATTATCTAGTTCTCTGCTCTTTTCTGACAAGGTCTAAGAGAAAAAAAGCATAATCACTAGGCTTTCATATAATGCTAGAATTTAACAATGTTAAATAAAAGGACCACACTCATACTGTCTTACTTGTCTATATAAACATTGTTCTGTATGCCCTGTAACAACCCTATATTAATCTTAATTGTTTTCTTTTAAAAGGTTTGTAGCAAATTAAGATATGAGTTTCCTCTAATGAATTAGGCTTTCACCTATTTAGGTTTATGTTAATTTGTTCTTCTTCAAGGTATAATAACACTTCTCTAATTTGGCTACAATTGTGCTATTCTGATACAATTATATTTCTATACAGAAGTTCAGCAATACATGTTCCATTAGCTGTATAGCTACTCTTGATAAAACATAGTTAAAATAGCTAAATATATTTATTTTGGTTTTCTGTAAAGTGGAGCATACTGAAGCTTTGCTCTTACCTGCTGTGTATAATTCAGCTGTCTTGTAAGGTCCTCCTCTGTTCTGCTAAGTTTTTGTTCCAGTAATAACTTTTCTTCCTACGAACAATTGAAAGTCAATATATTTTCAGTCTACAAACTGATTAATTGCAATTAGTAGTAGATATACTCTCCTGGGCATTGGAGGGCTTTTAGTCAGTAAATGTGCATAGGTCTGTCTGTCTGTCTGTCTATCTATCTGTCTATCTATCTCTATATTAAATTCATTGATAAAACAGAAGTGTGTTTGGGATGTGTGTGTGTGTATGTGCTCTATACAAACTTGCAGTTCTCCACCAATCTCGCTGTCAGGGTCACTAAAGGATAGGGGGCCTTTTTGCCCCCCCCAAAAAAGGGGCAAAGAGGACACTCTTAACAAACAAGCAACAACCCTCTACTGAGCATGTGCAGTTTTCCCTTCCTCTACTGATCATGTGCAGTTTTCAAAGTGAGGCTCCATATTCAAACTGAGGCGCCATATTTTCAAATGGCACTCAAACGGAGAAGCCTATCTAGCCAAGTAAGTTTGCCTGCTGGGCCTGGCCTTGCCCCAGAGCCAGTCTTGCTGGAGCAGAGATGTGGGAGGGGGCGCTGGGGACTTCAGAAGGCTCACAAATGCTGCAGCACAAATATACTTCTTTTAGGAAAAAAAACAAATGAGCAAGGCTGCGTAATCAGCTAGTATACTATAAGATTGCCTTATTTAGCACATCATTTGCAAGCTTTATTTATACTACAGGACTTACACAGACTGTTTGGTTCTTTTTCTAAATATTTTCAGAATATTCATTTTAAACTAGGTAAGGGTGAAATCTCAATTTAGATATTAGTAATAAAAGACCTTGGCTCAATGGATAAAATTTTCATATCACTGCAGATGGTGTTTTATTTGATTTAATGTATAGTCAAAAATAAGACATCTTTTACCTCTCAAATGACCTATTAAACTAAGATTTCATTGTATTGCTATCAATCAATTCTAAAAATATAAAGAACGTTAAAGCTAGGATATTAGTGAGCCTTAAATTCAATAGCATGTACCATTTAACTTCATCTTTTACTTCTCTTAATGAAAAATAATTTCAATAATTATTATTGCTAAAAAAGGCAACATCTATCCATCCATCCATCCCAAGGGGTAGATATCTATCCCTTGGGATGCAAGGTGATATTCCAGGGAGTATGAAAACTTGGGTTTAGAAGTTTTAAAATTATAGTCTATATTATAATTATATGCATATAATTATTTTTAAGAGGTGTGAGAATGTATCAGAAGCATTCTAGGGGTGCAGGGTATAGAAAAGGTTGGGAACCCCTGATCCATACACATATGTACATGTATGTATGTATATATGTAACTCAAACAATCATTTTACCTTAACAGATTTGAGGCAGGATGCCAAAAATTTCTTGATTTCAGCATCATTTCCTGGTAAGAATTTTAGTGATAAATGGGTAAGATGTTTAAATGGATTTGTCTCAACCACATTTAGAAATGAAGGTGTGTGATCTAAACTAGGTCCTGAAGAAACCAGCTGTAACAAAAACCTAAAAAGAAAAAAATATCACATATAACAAAATACTTAAATATTTAAAGTTACCTCTCAAAACCCTGTCTTCTCAAAAAAGGCAAAGCTACTTATAATCCTTAAAGAACAATGGGAAATCTTTGCTCATGAACATTTTAGTAGCATCAAATACTTTTCAGTCCACTGCTTAAATTTAACACTGTGGGGGTTTTTTTTTGTGATTTTTTAAAATACAACTGCTGTCCCCAGGCGTCTACTTCAACCAGCTCCACTATTACTAATGAATGCCACCTCAAGCTCCATGCCATGACCAGCTGTCCCAGCATCATATACCACAAACTCCCAGCTGCTGCCGTCCCAACATCACAAGGTGAAGCTGCCCTTTGGCACAAGCCCCTAGCTGACATTTTGGCCTGCCCTGCATAGTGGCATTCCTTGGAGTCAGTGGCAATGGCACCTGGGCTGAGGTAGAGGCCTGGGACCTTCAGCAGACTCGCCCTACCTCTGCTGCTCTAAGCCTCTATTTCAGTCCTAGAGTCATTGGCAAAGCTCCTGCCACCAAGGAATACTGCCTCAATCTCCATACTATGGACAACCAACCCAACACCATGGCGCAAAACCTTAGCCACTGCCACAAAGCTCCAGCTACTTAGCTCCAGCTGCCCCAGCTCTGCAGCATGAAGCCCCAGTGGTAGCCACCTCCTCCGCCCTGTGCTCTGCTGTCCTCAGCTGACCTTCACTGCCTTCTTCCTCCTACCAACGAGGTGTGCCAGCCTGTCCCTTTATGTGGCAGCTGCAGCCTTGGGAATGTTTTGCAAGGCCTCAGAAAGGAGGCGTGCAGCTTCAGGAAGAAGGCCACATGCAGCCAGCAGCTGCCTTGTGAAGAACCAGGGCAGGTGCAATTTATCTGCACTGGGAAGAAGATGTCAAAATTCAGCTGTGGATGGCAGGGGAGTGGAGTGCCGGGCAAAGTACACGGCGATAAAGTGCAGGACAGCCAAAGGGCAAAGTGGGGGGGAGACAGGGAGGTGGGGTTAAGTTGAAACACACCCTGTAATAGTTAATGCCAAGTGTCTGAATTTTGACCATGTGACTACAGGAGGTTACAAATAGTTGTAACTCTGAAGAGCAGGTGTAACTATATGATATGCCATCATAATTTTGAACAGTGCTGAACAAACTGTTAAGTGAGGCCTACCTGTAACATAAGAGATATTACTTCTGGTTGTGTTTTATACCTGAACTACCTCATAGCACTAATACCTAAATACCCAGCCCCTAAAATAGTAATAATAAGGGCAGCTCTGAGCCATCAAAAGATTTTAGAAGCAAACAAATGCAAATGATCCTATTGCCTCCTTTTTTAATTTTAGTTTTATTTTCTTCTACTTGATAGTCTACATAAATGATAGATTTACAAACGCTATTTATATTCATTGATTTAAAAACGATTTTATTTATTTATTTATTTATTTATTACGTTTTTATGCCGCCCAACTCCAGAAGGACTCTGGCCGGCTTAAAACATGGATAGTAATAGCACTCAGATTTTATATACTGCTTGTTAGAGCTTTATAGCACTCCCCAAGCAGTTACAAAGTCATCTTATTGTCCCCAACAATCTGGGTCCTCATTTCACCGACCTCAGAAAGGATGGAAGGCTGAGACAACTTCGAGCCTGGGGATTTGATCTGACAACCTGCTGAACAAATCAGCAGAGGCTGTAGTGCTGTGCTACGAAGGCTCTTTATGATGTAAAGTATATACCAGTGATGGTTAACCTTTTTGGCACCAAGTGCCTAAAGTGCGCACACACCCCCGCAAAATGCAATGCACACGCATGGACCATGCATGCACCCCACCCCCGTATATGTGTGTGAGACCCCCATGCATGCACCCTGCCTCCCTGTGCATGCACGTGCGACTCCTGTGCATGCGTGGCAGACTCCTGGCATGCCTGAATACCAGCTGGCCAGCGGGAGGCATGAACATTTGCAGCAGAGCTGAGCTGGGGCGACCGCTTACATGGAGAGCCCTGGAGAGAGGTCTCTGTGTGCCATCTCTGACAACATGCCATAGGTTCGCCATCATGGGTATATACAGTTTATGTATTACTAACCTTGGGATTTCTTTATCTTGTTCTTGGATACAGTGCTGAAGAAGATCTATAAATCTCTGAGGAAAAGCAGAAAAATCTACCAGAAGACTTTGCTGGAGTTTTAAACTACATAGAAAAAAAGAAAAAAATTAAATACACTTATCAATGTAATGTGTGCTAAGAGCAGATAATTTTCCAGACATTTCTTTCAAAAGCTAAGAATTCTGAAGTGTTTGCCTTGAAAAAAATTACAAAACAATTTCCCCATGACCTTTCGGAATGCTATCACAATTTACCTGTCACTTCAATTAATCACTTATTACTGCAGTAATATTCATATCTCTTTCTAGCATTATTTATTCTTTAGCCCAGTAGTTTTCATGTAACTCTTAGAACATGATCCTGAAATAAGGGTGTCTCTCTCCTCAAAATGTTGAAAGTCTAAATCAGTGTTTGTCAATGAAACTTGGCAACATTTAAGATGCATGGACTTCAATTCCCAGAATTCCCCAGTCACTATGGTGGGAAAATTCTGGTAATTTTAAAGTTACCTAGTTTGAAAAATATTGGCCGAAATAAATCCACAGTCCAAGGGTAGTATTCATAATTCATGCAAAAAGGGAACAAAACTAAACATACCAAATATCAGTGATAATGTTTCCATATAAATACTGAGTTATATATTTTACATAATCCTAACAATATAGAGATTAATTTGGTTATTTTTGTAGCAAGACTATTACACCAATAACTTTTATTTTACTAATGCTGGATAGTGTATTTGTAATATCAATCTATAAAAATCAGAACAAAACCTACCTCTGAAAATCTTCTTCAGAAATAACAAGATTATACAGGAAAAAGGGATCTGAATCCTCAGTTAGCCGAACAACTAAATCCTGAAGGAAGAGAGTATGGATTTCAAAAATTAAATCTATTTCTCTAGAATAATTATTTTAATAGTACCAAAACATACAATTCATACAATGCTGAAAGCTTCTACGCAACATACAAGTCCTCTAGGCATCGCAAAAGTCTGACAGCAATCCTCACTTCTAAATATTTCAAAAGACAAGTCTGACTGCAGAATTTATCCAAATTGTCTTTAAAGTGAAGGTAAAGTGAGGGAAGCCTCCTATCTGATGCATCAACTTCTTTTCCAAGGCCCAACCCATTTTCTTGGTCTTTTCCATTCTATAGCTGAAAACAGGCTTATCAATACCGTAACTTTGATCCTTAGTCAGGAAATAATATGCCATGTTTACAAGTTCCAATTTTATGGATTTTTAATTGAATTGTTTTAATAAAATTTATGGTAGGCTACAGGTGTAGAATGAGGTTTGGGAGCTTTTGATCCAGATTCCAATCTTTTACCAACTATTAAAAAAGCCCTTTTGGGGAGTGGAAGTTACACTAGTGTGTCATTGTGAAAAGCGGGTGAAAAGAGGCATGGCCTAGGACTGGGAGGGCAACAAAAACATTGATGATCTGCAGGGTGCTATTTTAAAGAGAAGAAGGACTCCAAAAGATCCAGACAAAGAGCAGTGCAGGAAATATAAATGCCAAGAAACAATTTGACATCAGCATCCTTGAAGATGACTAGCACTGGAGGGAGATGGTTGAAAGGAAATCACTAATTAGAATGTCAAAGTTTTAGCAATTGCCTCAAAGTATTTATTTCAAACAAATTTCCCTTTTAACAAGAGTTATTAAAACAAGTTTAAGAATATCAGCATTTGAACTATTTTCTTTTTAGAACCACTTCACTCTGTCATTACTGTATGGTGGAGACTTTCGCTGTTTCGTTCTAATGATCTTTCTGTGAGCCAGCAATATTTTTTTTTTTACTAATAATAGAGAAATCTGCAGCTGGGTGCTTAAAGACTGAAACTTTATCAGTCTGTAAAACAAATTACATGAAAGCAGTCTGAGGTGTTCCAAAGGGGAGGGTGTAACCCCCCCAAAAGGCTTTGTTCATCCAGGGTACCATAACTTGAACATCTTGAATTGTTCCTTAGAATAGCACGATCCAGGAGATTTCAACAATAATAGGGGACTGGAGGCTAAAACATATGAAGGGTGGTTGCAGGAAGTGGCTATGTCCAGTTTACTGAAAAGAAGGATTAGATAGCAATGATAGCAATGGTCTAATACAGAGGTTC
>JANHGC010002525.1:369276-381225 GCA_027560395.1 Boaedon fuliginosus | reverse complement strand
CCATCTCTAGTCTGCCTGTTTTCCACAAGGCCGTGAAGACCTGGCTTTGCCATCAAGCTTGGACCTGATCCCCTGTAACCATCCCTGCTGGTATGATTGGTTGAGTGATTGTGTTTTGGAAATTTTATTATATAGGACTGTTTTTAAATTGTATTGTTAGCCGCCTCGAGTTCCCTTTGGGTGAAGAGAGGCGGGTTATAAGTTTAATAAATGAAATGAATGAATGATCAACCAACTACTAACTGTGTGCCATTTGTGGCAGGGATGGAGTAATCCAAACATGTTGCGTGCCACTATTTTTGGGCTCTTGCATATTGCACTGAAAAGCTGACTAGGTTTTTTTTAGACTACGTTGGAATGGATAACTCAAACCAGTGTTTCTCAACCTTGGCAACTTTAAGATGTGCGGACATCGGTATTCTGGGAATTGAAGTCCACACATCTTAGCGTTGCCAAGGTTGAGAAATGCTAGTTTAGACCATTAGAGTCTAAATGGTCTAAATGATCCATTCAATCAGTCTAAATTCTCTCGTTGACAGAATCTATTTCTCAGTGAAAGAATCCAAATTAAAGCATATCTAACTGAAGGCTGTCCATACCATTTTTGAATGCATCCAGAGAAGGAAACCGCCACCACATCGGTTAATTAATTCCACTGTCAAATTGTTTGTTGGCTTAGGAAGATATCTTTTAACATCTAACCAGAACCTTCCTTCCAGTAACTGCCTCCCGAATGTACTGCAAAAGAACATCTCACAATGACACCAAAAATAGCTTTCCTGGATGCATCAATAAATCTACTGAGGTTTATAGAAGGCTTTAGGAAAATGTGGACAAAGTACTGGGAAGCGAAGGGTCGAGAACAGAGAATAAATAAATTATCACCAACAAATAGTAAAAAAACCTAGACTCTTCATATTTTTCTTCCTCCATTTTTCCTCTTTGTGTTTTATTGATACCTTTTTCTTTGGATAGCTCAGGGATCGGCAACCTTGTTCACTCAAAGAGCCACTTTGGCCCGTTTCCCACAGAAAACAAAACGCTGGGTGCCACAAAACCGGGGTGGGCGTGGCCAACCCAATGACAGTCCCACCCAGTCACATGACCCCCTTGGCCACACCCAAGTGGGCGTGGCCAATTCAACCCTCTCTCTGTATCTCCCTCTCTCCCCCTCTCTCTGTATCTCCCCCCCTCTCTCTCCTCTCTATCTCTCCCTCTCTCTCCATCTTTGTATCTCTCTCTCTCCCCCCCTCTCTCCCCATTGAGGGGCTCGCTCGAGAGGCTCCAGCTGGGGTGGGGAGATGGAAGAAGCCGGGAAGGTTCAGGTGGCACCCAACCGCTGTGCAAGGCTGGCTTCTTCCTCCCCTTCCTCATCCGCACCCGCGAAGGTCCTTAGGGATCGGCTCCACATGCATCCACCCTTCTTTCGCTTTCCCATTATTGTGGGCTATGCGATGGCAAAGGCGGAGAGAGAGGCGGCCTAAGGGAAGTTTCAAAAGGGAAGCCTGTGAACCAGTTGCTCTGAGATGCTCTGAGAGCCTTTAGAGCCATGATGGCGAACCTATGGCACATGTGCCAGAGGTGGCACTCAGAGCCCTCTCATTGGGCACGTGCACCATTGTCAGCTGCTCTTCTGGTTGCTGGTGCACCGGCCAGTGGTCTTCGCGAGCCCTGGACTGCCGGAAAATGGGCCGGAAAACAGCCGGAAAATGCCCCAAAACCCGACTGTTTTCCAGGCCATTTCCAAGCTGTTTTTGGTGCAGAAAATGCCAAAAAAACAGGACATTTTCCAGGGGACTTTCAGGACAGTTTTCAGGCTGTTTTTCGTGCCAAAACCAGCCTGAAAATGGCCCCCAAAATGCTCAAAAAACAGGCATGCGCATACCGGCCAGCTGCTCTTCGGTTTTCCGGCACTCCATCACATGCACCCACACATGCAGGCATGCACATTCCAGTTTGGGCATTCGGTGCCTAAAAGTTCGCCATCACTGCTTTAGAGAGTGGAGCTGATCACTTTTTTCAATTTTCTTTTTCATGCCCACTAAGCCATGCCCACTAAGCCACGCCCACAGAACTGGTAGTGGAAACTTTGAATCCCACCACCAGACCAGCTCCCTTTTCCGGCTGCCCTGAGCCTCTTAAAGCCACAGCTGGGTGCTGTCATCCCTTACTCCCAGATCCCATTCCCATGTGTCAACGAGGCTGGCGTTCAGCCAGTGCCTCGGGGCAGAGAGCAGGTTGCGCATCTCCCCAAGCGACCGAGACACACCCAGCACCAACAAGGGCTGGAAGAAGCTCCAACAAGCCCCGGCCGTTTCTCCATCCCCTACCATCGCCCTTACCTTCTCAGGCCAGGCCAGGAGGGAAGGGTGAGGGTGAGGGGCAGGGCCAGCCAGTGATGGGACAGGGAGCTACAGCTGATGCCCCAAAGAGCCTCATGCAGCTCCAGAGCCACGGGTTGCCAACCCCCGCACTAGTTTAACTCCACACTGCTATTGCTCAAAATCTACCCTTGGGTTTAATGGCAGTGACAGTGATCACTGAATTGTTAATCTGTAAGACAATACAGTAGATACTGTATGAACTGCATTCACCTACAGCAAACTACAAACATGCCCAAATGATAAAACACACATGGTAACATCCTTATGCAAATATTATCCTTATGTACTCATGTTTAAACATTTGGTGCAAGTCACGTTTGTCTACAGAGGTGATATTCAGCCAGTTCCAACAGGTTCCGGAGAACCGGTAGCAATAATTTTGATTGATTCAGAGAACCTGCAAACACCACCTCTGATTGGCCGACAGCATAGCCACGCCCACCAAGCCACGCCCACAGAAATGCATGATGATATCATCAGACATGTCATCATTTGACTTCTTTTGTGCTCCCTGAAGATACACATGGCCACATCTATGCCATTGCCCATTATCTCCTTTTTATCTAGAGAATGGATATCCTATTGGGTTGTAGCTTACCAATGATAACAAGGAAAATCAAGAATTGTACCAGCAATGCTTATAAAATCAGAAAAAACACTTTTATTTACAATTCAATCATAAACGGATTAAATATAGCATTTGAGCTAAGTTATAGCATTTTATAGCATTTGAGCTATTTTACCCTTTAGCCGAATTCACAGACGTCAACATAAACGTTCAGTTTCACAGGAGAACATTGCATTGCTAAAAACACATTTAAATAATACTGTACAAGCTATAAAAAGTACCAAAACATGAACCAGGTGGGTGGAAGACTCACAATTTTTAAAAAAAACAACAACAATCCAATAATAGAACTTAAAACGCAATTTTTTCTGGCGTGTACAAATAATTCTTTTCATAATATAGCTAACAACATCAAAGTAGAGTTTTAGCTCTACAATGAGACTCATGCCCTACTTTAAATGTATATAGGACTGTACCCTCCATTTTATTCAGATGTCTAGAACTAAGTAATGTCGTGTTATTACCAGTTTAATTGTTGTTAATTCCTTTTCCTAGAGATTCCAGAAAACCATGGTCTTCTTTCAAGTTTCCTAATATTTCTCAAAAAAATTAGCTTCCACTACTATGTACGACCTTAAAACCGTATACTGTATGTACTCCATCCTCCCCACTATTTGTGGCATTGCAAACATGGGGGTGCGAGCATCTATTTATACAGAAACAACCCATGAAAGTTAAGCACTTTTTACATTCAACCAATTTCAACAGAAGAATAAAATGCATTTTTTAAAAACCCCTCTTGTTGAGATCGGCAGGTCTTTAAAATGCTTAGCTCCACCAGGATTAAGCCCATTTTGAAAAGAAAACCTTCAAAATATTATGTAATTATTCACAAGTAGCAGTGAACGATTTTGTATTTGCTACTTGCAGGTTAAAAGTACTATATAAAAAATACATATATTATTGTAGATTTATCCAACTGTATCCCACCTCTGCATAATACATAAGTTCAGAATACAATACCTTATTTACAAGAAATATATATCTTACAGCATATTTACATACATTTCTACTGTCCAATCCTTCAAAAACAGTTTGGAGCTTACAGATGCAGTAAACTGATCCAGGAATGACACAAAAAGCTTTATGGGCATTTTCTACCTTTCCTAAAGCTAGCAAAGTCCTTTTTATACTCACAAAGTTGTTCACGTGGGTGCTCTGTGAGCTTGTTTTGTTGCAGACATTTCGTTACCCAACTAGGTAACAGAATCAGTGCTACACCGCAATGCTACTTCTCTCCTATTGATAAACTGTTCCTATTGCATGACTTGCATCTACTTACAAGGATCTCTGGATAGCCCACCCTATTGCATTTCATTTTATTCTCATAAATAACTACTTTGTTGGGTATGTATAGATAAGCTGTGAAAGTTAGTCCGGTACTACCAAAAGAAAGGCAGGTTTCATTTGGTTTGTATTGAACATAGAAGTTGATATTGTAAAATGAAAGCATAGTTTAGGGCAGGGGTTCCCAACCCCTGGTCCGTGGACCAGCCCCGGGTTGCGGCATGCCAGAAACCAGGTCGTGCAAACAAGGGAAGACCCATCCACAGGATGCAGGCAACACACTTTCATGTCTGTGGAAAAACCTCTCTCCGTGGAACTGGTCTCTGGTGCCCCAAAAGTTGGAGGGAGCTGGTTTAGAGATGCATCTATAGATTAGTCCAAGGTCATAAATCACTTGATGGCTGAATGGAGACACTTGAGTGGAGACAGAGTCTTGACCCAAGAGACTGGTTTTCATGAAAAGGCCTAATTTTGGTTTGCCTCCTTTCCAAAGCACCTCAGCTCAATTCCTCTTACACTGAGTTGTGAAGAGAAAGATCAACAAAGATTCTGAGCAAGGCCCAGTAACATCAAGTTGATAAACTTGCAAAACTGTCTAATTCCTTTTAGCTAATGGACTTATATGTTTGGTTTAAGTGAGTCGGCAAGGCTGTAGGATCCATTTATTTTCATCTTTCTAAAAATGTAAATAAAGATGGCAGCTGCAGGACCTGCTACTGTGGCTAAACAAGAAACTACGATGATTACAGGAGTCACGTAATCCGGCTCTTCAACTCTGGCTGAAAACCAAACACATAGGAAAAAAAAATGAGTATAGTATGACAATGGCCATTGGCAACGCTATCTGAAAGTTACACTAGCAAATGTTTATCTATTTCTGGATTTAACATTACCTCCTCTACCTTCTCTTCTGGGGTTGACATTTTGGTCACAAATCATACAAATTTCAGTCCTCTTTATAGCAATGTTTATAGCAATGTCACATTCATGGACAGAGGGTCCTGATATAGAAGTACACATTTTTGGGGGTGAGGGGGGAATAATATCGTTGCCAACAATCCCCCTAAGAGCTTCTAAGTTTCCAAATGCGTGGTTCTCGGAATACTCTACAGTAGCCATGCTGTCTGGAGAATTCTGGGAATTAAAGTCCCACTAAGTTTGGGGAAAGATTCCATACAGCTTAATTTTGAAAATTAACCAACTTTAGTTAGGAAAAGAGTGAAATATGGGCTAAAGGGAACGTAAAAGAATAACAAAAAGGCTAAGGTAACTGTTCCACGGAAAATACTGCATTTCTGATCATTTTTCTTCATTGCTATTTTCCTCTTGTATATATTTTCTTTATACAGGTAGACCTTGACTTACAACTATTCTCTTAGTGACCATTTGAAGTCACAATAGCCCAGAAAAAAGAGACTTAGGACTATTTTTCACACTTACGACCCTTGAAGCACCCCCACCCCCACGGTCACGTGACCAAAATTTGGACACTTGGTAACTAGCATGCATTTATGACGGTGGCCGTGTCCCGGGGTCACACGATCCCCCTTTGTGACCTTCTGACAAGCCAAGTCCACGGGGAGGCCAGATTCACTTAACAACCGGGTTATTAACTTAACAATTGCAGGGACTCACTTAACAACTGTGGCAAAAAAAAAGTTCATAAAATGGGGTAAAATTCACTCAACCGTCTTGCTTAGGAAGACAGAAATTTTGGGCCCCATTGCAGTTGTAAGTCAAGGACTCCCTGTACAATGGCTAATTGGCTAAGCAATATCTTTTAGTATTGCAAGAATCCTAGCCAGGGAAAGGAAGAGCTGATCTCAGCTACCTTTTCGGGACTGCTACCCAATAAGCATGGATGGAGTGTTAAGGCAATACCGTACAATCTGCTAGCAGTATTAGTGCAATATGGTTATGTGGTTCAAAGATTGAGAAAGATATACCGATTATGATGATCTCTTCTGTATTATTTCTGTCATCAGCAGAAACATCCACCAGGTACACAACTGTATTGTTTTTCAGTGCTGCATGTGATGTCACAGGGGTAATTATTTTTGGTGCTGTATCTGATGCAGACATTGTAATCAACTCCGGGGTTGCTCTATCTGATGTCGTAGGCATAGAAGTTTTCAGTGTTGCACGAGTTGTAACCAATGTTGTAGTTTCTGATGCTGCATCTGATGTAAGCGATACTGTTGTTTCAGATGGGGTGGTTAATACTGTTGTTTCAGGTGGGGTGGTTAATACTGTTGTTTCAGGTGGGGTGGTTAATACTGTTGTTTCAGGTGGGGTGGTTAATGTTGAAGCGGCTGTTGAAAAGACTGCAGCTAAAGAAAAGAAATGAAAATATGTATTTCTGTTACTAATTGTTTAAAGAAGGCAGTCTACTCTTGACAAATGTAAAATCAAATTACATGATGATAGTATATATGAGTGTTAACACTGAATATTTTCAATATGAATGCTCAAGCATCTGAGATTTAAAAAAAAAACCCTCATATATATTAGGGGGTTTTTTTTGTTTATTTGAATGTAAAATATTGATATTCAGGCTTTAGCTAGAGAATATTTAACATTAACAGTGAAATCACTTGAATGAAGGAAGGTGGCTTTCTCATCTCTACCTTAATCCTCCCCCTTCAAAATTGGATTCTAAACAGGAGAGATTTCTAAGTGCAGCTAGGAACTTTAGAAATGGACTTAATGATCACACACTCTCCCGTTGTGTAGTATATTACTGTGATTAAAGGCTCTCAAAATGACCTACAACAGATACTGTAAAATTTACAGTATTTATTTGCATTACATCTAGGGATTCCAAACTCTGATTTGCAAATGATTTTTTAAAATCCATAATAAGTATCCTGCGAATATGAATAGGGTGACCAATGAATATCCTCCTTTTGCAATATTAAATAAGTTGCTATTATCTGACCCTTCATAATTAAAATGAGATTGGCTATGACAACACTTTGCAAGGGCAGTAGTTGTGAGGATACAATCTGTGAGTGCATTCAGAATGCGGCCTTTTACATTCCCAGCAGTTTTATACCTTGTACAGAAACATATAGTGATGTTCTCTCCACTACACTTGTAACTTCATTGGTGACTTCACAGATATAGATTCCAGAGTCAGAGGGCTGAGGATTTGGGATAGAGAGGTTGCACTTTTCCACAATATTCTGGACAAGTCCATCAGGAAGCTGCTTCTTCCAGACAAAACTAGCCTGAGGATGACTTTCAGTCAAGCAGGTAAGTATCAGTGCTTCTCCTTCTAGTATGGTGTTGCCTGGAAATGCCACGATTTTAGTATTCCGTGGGCCATCTTAAAGAAAGCAAAGGATAGCCAAGTTAAATTAGTAAACTGTTAGTTGAAGGTCACAATGAGTGCCCCAAATGGGGAACAGTTTGAGAATCCTGGTGAATATCAAAAAATGCACAGCTGTTTATTCACTGATGGGTTTTTTCCTCTATTAAAAATGCTTAAAGTACAAATATTAATCAAATGGCAACGATACTTTAAGTAGCTTACAAAAAATGAAAGCATAAACCAGAACTGCTCGTTTGACTTGTCTTGCCCCAATTGTCTTAAGATTCCTTCTTAACGTCCTCCTAAAACGAGCTCAAACTTTAACACGAATATAACCTATGCTTGAATCTTTATTCCATCAACATACTTACAATTTATTTCCATCACATGCGTAGACTGCCTGGGCATCAGAACCATGTCCTCTAAAGGCAGCTTAGCTGTGCATATAATCTCTTTCCCAAAATCTTCCTCGGTAGGAATGAAATCCATCTTCAAGTTCTTGGCCTGTAATGACTTTGTATGAGGGTCTTGAAAAAACTCTTTTTTTGCAGATATTTTTCCTTTTATCAAAGTGATCATCAACTGCTCAGAAGGATAGACTTTGGGGACGCGGCAGGTGACAGAAGCAGGTTGCCCAAGAATGAGAGGGCTTTTGAGCTCAATAACTGGATCGCTGGGGAATGCTAAAAGAAGAAACGGAGAAACCATGTCAGAGGAAGGTTGTTTTAGCAGCTAAAACTGTCAACTCTCTGTTCACAACTACTCAGTCCTCATGTTTTGGATACAAACTGCTTCCCAGATGATGGCATTTGAGCCAATATCATGGCATTACGATTGCTTGATATGCAAACTCTGAATGAACCAGCATTCTATACAGCGTCTCAACACATGAAAACCTCCAAAAGACCCATAAACAGGGAGGAGAAAAGGGGACCCTGCCTCCAGTTCCATGATGCTGACACCCCACTTCAGTAAACCATTTTAATTTAGTGCTCTGGCAAAATGAGCTAATCTGTTAGAATGGAAGTACTGCAGGCTACTTCGGCTGACTGTCAGCACTTCTATCCTGACCGGCTCAAGGTTCATTCCACTTCCTATCCTTCTGAGGTCGGTAAAACGAGGACCAAGATTGTTGGGGGCAATGTGCTGACTCTGTAAACCGCTTAGAAAGGCCTGTAAAGCACTGTGAAGCAGTACCTAAGTCTAAGTGCTATTGCTAATATGTTAAGGGTAAGTACATTGCATTGTTTTCCAGTTTAAGAACATTCAGATTTTATAGATGTTGATAGAAAGGCGTACACCCAAGCCTTTGTCATGCAGACTCCAATTAACCTGTCCTCTTTTGGGGGGGGGGGTGCCCTCCACAACATTTTTCATTATCTACGGACCTGACCTGCAGGATTCTTAGGAAGTAGTGACCTGAAAAACAGCTTCAGAATTTCGATTACAACAGGCCCGAAATACAATGGGCACAAATACTCCCAAATTCTCCAATTGTTTCCATCTGTCCCATAAATTGTTATAAAGTTGACCGGCTGAAGGTTCATCTGAGCAGTGTCATCTGATGGAATACAACTGATCTCTCCTAGCGATGCTTTCTGGAACGGAGTGTGCACACCCACACAGAGATGCATACGCACACATACCAAGATATGGATGGCCACTGCCTTGACTTTCCTCACCTTGCATAATTTCTTAAAAACCTAGTTTTTTGTGCTTTATTTGCACCAGTATAGTTTGGTGGGAAATTATGCTTATGGCTGGCTTTGGTTATATCATGCCTTTATAGATTCAGTCTGACAGTGTACTTCAGTTCTGTTAAATATTATTTTATTTATTATTTATTTTCATCCCACCTTTATTGTTTTTACAAATAACTCAAGGCAGCGGGAATATCAAACACACCTTCCTCCTCCTATTTTCCCTACAACAATAACCCTACAAGGTGAACTGCACTGAGAGAATGTGACCGAGATCACCCATCTGGCTTTCATACGTAAGACAGGACTAGAATTCACCGTCTCCTGGTGATTGGTCCAAGGTCACCTTGCTAGTTTTAATGGCTAAGGCAAGCGTGGACTTAATTATCTGTCCCCCCACCCTTGTGTATGAGTGAGTGAATGAATGTGTTTTGATTTTTATTGTATAGGCTGTTGCTTTTATTGTATTGCTTTTCCGCCTCGAGTTCCCCAATGTGGGTGAAGAGAGGCAGGATATCAATCAATCAATCAATCAATCAATCAATCAAACAAACAAACAAATAAATAAGGCAGGATTAAAACTCATGGACTCTCACTTTCTAGCCTGGTGCCTTAACCATTAGACCAATCTGGCTCTTCTTTTACTTTTAATATATATATATATATTAATGATGTAACACTTTCTACATTTAGCATCTAAGCCTCTTCTAACACAGTCTTTAAGAAAAAGCTCAAACGATCTGCGAGAACCATTCCTACCTGCAGATCAATTAGACAATTAAATTCCGTGTATGTGGAAACTCCAGGTATGCTATGAGAATTAGGTACACTGCATATTATGATAGTTTAGTTACTTACAGTAAATGTCAACCATGACTGCTTTTTCTTTGGACGGTTCACCCAGCTTGCAACCAGCAGTGCAGACGTATTGGTGCTCATGTTGAAATCCAACAGATTGTATAGTTAAAACTGAACTCTTTCCCTGGTTGCTCGGTTCCCCACCTAATGGATAGTCTAATTGGGTTCTCCAGGAGTAGTAAGGGGATTCACAACCGGTTGTGCGACAGCTTAGAGCAAGCTTGTGTCCAATTTGTGCAACAACTCTGTGATCTGGCACAATGTCCTCTATTCCAAAGGCTTTAGCTGAAACAAGGGAGAAGGAAGAACATTCAGGATATATGGATGCAGTGGTACAGATAAATATTTATCTTCCTGCTGCTTATAACCAAGTATTTATCCAAATGAGCCAAACTCAATTTTCAAAAATCTGCTTCTAGACACCCAAGAGACAAAAACAGAGTGGAACTGTATCTAAGCAGGTATCAAGACAAAAAGCATTGCTTGACGTGGGAATTGTGAAGATGCATACAGACAAAAACATAGCTAGTATAATAATTGCTTAGTATAAACTCAGCCACCCAGAGCTGGTTTGACGCTGGGACGCACCTAAATGGAATGGAATAAATAATTTCAATTCCACTATCATTATTTATTCTTCTATCTAAAATATCTTACAATAATAGTAAGATTTCTATTTCCATAACACTATTGTGTTATGTTTTAAAGTGAACGTTTGAATTTACTCATGTTTTAAAATGAATGTTAGAGTTACAAACGGTAACTTTGAACTGTAAAGTTACAAACCAGCATTAAAGCAACAAATAGCATCCATTGAATGTGGAATTAGGTAAAGTAACCCAGACTCTGACGCAGTATACAGAAAAAAGTGACTAGGGATTGTTATCCGGATGTGTAGTCATGGTGATACTAATCTCACATTCGGGGCCCAGGCTGAAAAATTAATAACATGTCCAGGACTGCAATCTTATAACCACTGATCTGAAAGATCTATTGAATTCAGTGGGACCATTTCTTAAATGTCCACACAATCAGGCTATCATGCCATTGATTCTGATGAGTTTCAGTTATGATTGGTGTCTGAATGAAGCAGATGAAGATGGAATTCCAATGCATGCATATTGTACGTGGAAATAGGCCTGCCTTACAGCCTAAAGTTCAAGGTCTCGGCACAATTAGTTTGAACTACCTATCACTGAACTGACAATCTAAGTATTGCTCAAATTAGAGTCCTAAAGAGAAAGAGTTTAGTTCAAAAGGCACATGCTTAAATATATCACTAGATAGAGTGAATATATAATAATATATAATTAAGCTTCCACTTAATGTATTAGAAGACTGCATCACCCACAAATTAAGGTGTTTAAACGACAATCCCATCAATGCATCCTTACTCAGGAAGAAGTCTTCTGAATTCATGGTTAACATTCACAAGGCTGGCAATATTATTTTTGAATCCATATGGATGCCTGCCTGCTAACAGCACAAGGTTTATTATGCCTGCTTACTTGCAAGGAAATCCAGTAGCAGTCAGTGGGATTTATTTGCAGTAAAGTCTACTAAAATGGCATCCTCATTTAAAAAAAATAAATCTATTTACATGTAAAAGATTTATAAGGACATTTATAAAATCACTTAGAAAAACTTTATTGTCAGTTTGAATGGACACTGATCGGCATACATTAAAATTACCCACCTTCTGTCATATCTATCTATCTATCTATCTATCTATCTATCTATCTATCTATCTATCTATCTATCTATCTATCTATCTATCTA
>JANHGC010002525.1:331334-345600 GCA_027560395.1 Boaedon fuliginosus | reverse complement strand
CACAATAAACCAATCATTCACATTCATCCAGAGGGTCGTTGTTAATTCCAGGCCCTCCACCACAGCCAGGTCTTTACGGCTTTGCGGAAGGCCAACAGAGTAGGGGTGATCCTAATCTCAGCGGGTAGTTCGTATAATACTGGTGTTAAATCCCAAAAGCCCTTTGGAAAAATTCTGTTTTCAACTTTTCCCCAAAGGTAGACAATTTCAGGTACGACTGATCAGGAAGCCATTCCAGAGAGCTGGTCCCATAATGGAAAAAATGGAGCTTCTGGATTCAGCTCCCCAACCTTCTGAAAATGGAAAACAATCAAATGCTTCCTCCAGCATAACTGAAATGATCAGGTACCAAGCCATACAGCCCTTTATTGGTTAAGGCCAGCACTTGAAATTATACCCAGAATCTAATAGGCAGCCAGTGTAGGGCCTATAAGACAGGTGTAAGAAGTTCACAAACTTTTAAAGCAGTCCCTTGTAAATAACATAATGATGAAGGCATGAGTCACTGTGATGTTGTCCTTATACAACTGGTACATATTATAACCAATGTAAGCAAATGTTTAAAAATACTTTGAAAGCCTCATCATATCTCTTGGGTCTATTTCTTTCATAATGCTTTGTTTCTGCCCTGGCAAGTAAATACAGTTTCTTGTGATCGACTTCTTTTCTGTTGAGAAAAGAGAAAATTCACATCACTATTCTTCCATTAGATGAAAGAATATTTCATAATACTATGACGCCCTAAGCATCTTACAGACTAGTTATTTAAAAGACAGTTTCTTCCAATACCAACCAAGTTATGCATTTAAGATTAGTTAAAGAAAAGGCCCTAATATTAATGGCATTGGTGTGTTCAGACCATGTAATGCCCCAAAACCAGCCTTTTGAGTGGCATGGCTCCAATTACAATTAGTCTTTGACTTACAGTAGTTCCTTTAGTGACTATTTGAAGTTAAAACAGAAAAAGGTGACTTATGACCATTTTTCACACTTATGACTGTTGCAGAATCCTTGTTGTCACATGTTCAAATTTTGGACGCTTGACAACTGGCCCGTATTTATGATGGTTGCAGTTTCCCATGGCCATGTGATCACCCTTTGCATCCTTCTGATAAGCAAAGCCCTTGGGAAGCCAGATTGACTTAATGATTGCAGTATTTCCCTTACCAACTGTGGCAAGAAAGGGGCAAAGATCACTGAATAATTGTCTCTTTTAGCAACAGAAATTTTGGGCAATTGCGGCTGTAAGTCAAAGGCTACCTATAAACATTTTTCTTGAGGGATGTTCATTTGGTCTTTATGCTATCTTCTTTCTGAAAACAATTGAAAGTCTCATTATCCATCCACCTATTTGCTCGCCTAGAATTTTGCTTTGTTTTAAACTTTTTTAAAAACCATGCAGGTACTCATTATTGTCTCTATTGTGATGGTTTTATTGAAAATTTATTTATTCATTCTCTTGCAATCTATTCTGGTTTCCCTGATAGGAAGATGGGTATAGAAACAAAAAAGAGCACCATTGAAGTCTTTGGATTATTAAAATTAAAGAAGATCTTTGATTATGCTCAGATAAAATGTACAAAAGTAAACAAAAATGTGATGATGGTCACTAGTCAACTGACTGGTGTTTCTTATGCTGTAAAAAAGGAACAAGATGAGTCAGTAACATGATTGGAAGAAAAGAATATGAATCACTTCCAAAGCCACATTTTGATTTAATCTGCTGGAAGCAGTAAATTAACCCTCACCTCAACCAATTCTTTGGAGCAAATGCTGAAGTTCTGCAGAGCTCAGTTTTCCAGACAGCACCTCATTTTAAGGCAAATTTCTACATATTTAATTCCCGTTCCCCAATGACCTAAGAGAAAAAAAGGCTATATAACATTTTATGGTGTAATTGTGCTCAATAACTGTGTCTTGTTCAATAACCCATGACTCGGTGCAGTGTGGGAACTCAACCATAATGGAAAGACCACTTGAAAGGGATGATCTAGTGCCAGATGATGGATTCCTCATATTGTATGCCACTTAACATGCTGCTCAGGAAGAGCTGAGGGCCTCTAAGTGTAATGATCTAGTTGCTAATATTGCAAGCAGGAAAAGAAAATTCAAAATTGCAAAGAGATAATTACCACAAGATCAGACTACTTGTAATAGGCCCAGCAATCAGTCTTAAAATTGACAGTGATGATAATGACATGGTGCATAGGGTCAATCTATGTTTTAAGACTGACTTCAAAAGTAAAATAATCAGCAGTCAAGAAATATGCCACAAACTAGCACTTAGTAATGGAATGAAGGTGTAGAGAAGTTGGGATACGTCAGCAATATTACTTACAAAGATTACAATCAAGCGGTCAAGCTTTCCCTGTAACAATCTGTGGAAGTGAAAGTTGGAATTTGAAGAAGCTGGATAGAAAGGATATTGACACTTTTGAACTTTGATGCTGGAAGACTTCTGAGAATACACAGATAGCCAAGAAAACAAACGAATGGATCATTGAACCAATCAACCCAATTCTCACTCAAGGTAGAAATGACCAGGCTCAAATTATCATACTTTGCATAAAGCATCCAAAGTATGACCTAGCTCTTTGGAGAAGTGTATAATCCTAAGAAAAGTAGAAGGAAAAAGAGGGTGCTAGCATCAAGGTGGTTGGATTCAATTACAGCAGTGATGGATGTACTTTTGGATAACCTAAAGGAATAGTTGGAAAAGTTCATTTCGGAAAAAATTGTTGCTAAGAGCTGATACCAACTTGGTGGCACATTATAAAGAATGGTTTCTGGAATTATGTATGCCTAGTTTAATGAAAAGAAGGAGTGGGGGTGACATGATAGCAGTGTCCCAATATCTCAGGGGGTTGCCACAAAGAAGTGGGAGTCAGGCTCTTCTCCAAAGCGCCTGAAAGCAGGACAAGGAGCAATGGATAGAAACTAATCAATGAGAAAACCAACCTAGAAATAAGGACAAATTTTCTGACAGTTAGAACAATTAATCAGTAGAACAACTTGCACCTTGAAGTTGTGAATGCTCCAACACTGGAAGTTTTTAAGCAGAGATTGGACAACCATTTGTCTGAAATTGTATAAGATTTCCTGCCTGCATAGGGGGGTGGACTAGAATACCTTGAAGGTCTGTTCTAATCAATGAAGAGAGTAGAAAGGATGGTCTAGTGGAAGACAGGAAAGACAATTACCAAAGAGACCAGAAGGAAAATATAGATTGTCCCTGACATGTAGAAACTGTGCTCAAACATCTCAGGAAGATACCACATGGTTATAAAAGAGGGAGGAGGACAATCAAACCTGAAAGGGTATGATACAATAGCTAATCTAAATCAAAGTAGTCTTTAGCCTTCTATGGAATTTATTTCTTGGTCTGAACTGCCTTATACAGCTCTCAATCAATCAATCATTTCTCATGATAATCTCATAGGGCTATGGACAAATGTAGCTTGAACTAAGTACAGTGAAATCTTATACTCTTTGCACATGGTCTTATTACATAAATAATGGTATGGAAAATAGGAAGTAGCAGAATATAGTACATGCAAAAAATAGGTTATTTCACACATGATATTTATTTATTACATTTTTTTTATGCCGCCCAACTCCCAAAGGACTCTGGGCAACTTACAACATAGATAGCAATAGCATTCAGATTTTATACACTGCTTATCAGAGCTTTACAACACTCCCCAAGCAGTTATAGGTACAGAGTCAGCATATTGCCCCCAAACAATTTGGGTCCAATTTGGGGCAGCCTTGGCTAGAGCCTGGAATAGAGATGGGATAGAGGAGGGGTGCCAAACTCACAGCCTGCAGGCCAGATGCGTCACACGCTGGCCACACTCACAGCCAGGTTAGCAAAGGGGGAAAAAGTCGTGATACGTCACACGATGATGCTGTGACAATGCAAATTTGACACTTCTGGGATAGAGGCCATGGACTACAGGTGGTCCTTGTTTAATGACCACACATTCAGTGATCATTCAAACTTATGATGGCACTGAACTAGCTATGGCCAGTCCTTGTACTTATGGCTATTGCAACATCCCCATGGTCAAGAGATTGTGATTTGTGGCTTTTCCTGCTGGTTTTCCACAAGCAAAGTCAATGGGGAAGTCAGCAGGATGTTGCAAGTCATGGTCACATGAGATCCTCGCGTAACTACCTGCATAGTGCTCACTTAACAATGGCAACCGGAGTTGCCGGAATTGCCATTGCTAACCAGTAGAACCAATTTCTTTTTACATAACCATATTGCTTAATGACAGGGTTTCCGGTCATGATTAGGATCATTAAGCAATGACTATCTGTACAATATTTCTATGTGGCCTCCCGTGGAACAGCAATTCTGGAACAGCATCCCCTGGAGATATGCACAGCTTGCACTTTTCAAGTGTACCGTAAGTCTTTGAAGAGTTGGTTTTGCTCCCAGACCTGGGGTTACGTTGTTGAATGCCTGATGATTTTTTGGTAATGTAATGACTGATTCTGTACAGGTGTTACGTGCCGTTTTCTCTTTTAATTGTTTTAATGATTTATTTGTACATAGAAACATAGAAAACTGATGGCAGAAAAAGACCTAGTGACCCTTTAAGTCTGTCCTTTTGAGTTTGTTTTTTGTTTTAATTATTTTCTTTTTATATTTATTTTGACTTTATTTTTTAGTTTTCACTGGACGATGGGCATGTGTTTACTCCAAGTAGGTTTACATTCACTTACAAATGATTGATCCACTACTTCCAATGCAAGTTGGTTCCAAGTTTATGCTACTCATTCTGTGAATACTTTCCAACATTATTTTTGAACTTCCCTCTGGTCAGTTTGAGGTTATGCCCCATGTCCTTGATTTTTGCTTAAGATTTTGATTTTTGCTTAATAGCATAATTCATAAACTGCCTAGAGCCGTGGTGGCGAACCTATGGCAGGCGTGCCGGAGGGACACGCAGAGGCCTCCCTGCAAGCACACGAGCCATTCCCTGACCAAACATGCACACATCCTCCCATGAAAAGGCCGCGAAAAAGGCCGTCCCACCCACCCCAGCACTATTCTTACCTTTCTTCCCTCTTCCAAAGCACAGCTGATTGGCATGGCAGCACCAATCAACTGTTTTTCGGCTGGCGGGGTTGCGCACAGATGGGGGAAGTGTGTGTGCATGCACGGTGGTCGTGTGTGCATGTGCATGCACAAGGGAGTATGCGCGCATGCTCATACCCACGTGCGTGCTTTCAGCATGCAGCGAAAAAAGGTTTGCCACCACTGGCCTAGAGTCACTGGAAGTTGGACAGCTTTCTAAACTAACTTAATAATAATAAATATGAAATAACACATGCCACTTTGAGTTCCTAAACAAAAGATACTATATAAAACTTACAAATAACATTTCCCATTGTCACTATTACCGATCCCAGCATTGTACAGAAATTTTAAAAAAACTAAATTTTTGTTTCTCTAAGTATTAAGTATTGCCGGCAGCAAATTATTGATTTGGGATGGCGGTATAGACATAGCCTTAAAGAAATAATTAAAGATTTGAAATGCTACTTTCATCTTATCCATTTTTTAAAAAAACGAGTTCATAGGAACTCAGTTTACAAATTGCTGTGTAGAGAATGGCAACAACATATTTGAAGAACAGAAGTGTTTTTTTTATTACTCTGATATAAAAATAAACATTAATAGTTCCAAATGTTTTTTAAGAAAGTGGTAATAATTGCAGTTTGTGAGAAAATATAAAATGGATCCTTTAAATAAAATACAGATAGCACACCTCAGAGAATACGACTACACTGAAATAAGAAAGCATAGTTAATATTGCTTACCAATTAAATCATTAAAAAAAATTGAAACTAAATTTTATATTCAAATATAGATTACAATCGATTTCCCTCTATAATCTGCATTACTTTCAAAATTTCTTCCAATTCAAAGAGCCACTTTGTATGCTTTGCTTATCCACTGTAATGCTGTTCTCTATAAGGAAACATATTCAAAAATGCTCAAAGTCATTCTTAGTATAGATAAAAAAAGTTACAGAAGAGACCAAGAAGGTTTATGGTTCAGGCATTTCAATAATGAGACAACAAATCGCTGGTATTAACAATAGCATTGTATTTCATAATATCTGCTTAAAATAAAGAATAAACCTATGCATAATTTTGACATTCATTAGCATTTATATTTCTACATTGGAAAAATAATACATCTGTCTCATAAGTAGTCTAATAACAAAATACATCTCAAATTTTAGAGGTAGAAATTACCTTAGAATTTGCCTATTACTTATTCATACATATAGTACATTTGATGTACATTTGATAAAATATTGCATTCGGTAATTAAAGCAGCTGATATACAAACACAAAACACCAAAAATGTAGCCATCATAATTGGAACTGTTTCCCTCACCTATTTACCCAGTCCTTGCTAGTTGATATGAAATGATCTACCAACCTTCGATCTCCCCCTTGACATGATTCATCCAATTAGCAAACTTCCAAGTCAACTGGAATTGTGCATTTTGTTCCAGCCTGGAAGCTGGAGTTGCCAGATTCAGAGCAAACCATCATATTAAGTGTGAGACGATATTTTATCATATTAACATATTCTAAAGCAATGAATGATCGTTTTCTTTTTTAGATTAAATAAGAGTATTTCGACCAACCACGAGGATCCGTGGTTTTTATTCTTGGCGCAAGGAAGGAAAGAGTGAAGTGGTTGCATAATATGCATTTTTTTAAAAAAAGTATTCTTTCCTTGATAGCCATTAATAGGGGAGCTTTCTTTTGATCAAAATACAAATGGCAAGTGAATGTTACCCATTAGTACCCATCAGAATGGCACTAAATTAGGAGTACAAAGACAAAGCAGTTTCAAAAGTAATTGTGAATAGAGGCAGAGGAGATTTTACAGTCGGAGCGCTGTACTTCAATTTTCATTATATTTTGCTGTTTAGGACCTCAAGGCCACTTAGCCAGTAACGTGGTAAGATGGTTAGAACGAATAAAATCCACTTTTGTCCTTTATGAGAAGGAAACTAAGGAACAAGAAAGAAGTGCTACCTTACAAAAGCTTGAGGGACATGCTCTATTCCTTATTTCTCAAACTGACAGCCCCACCCAGGAAAATTAATTAGTTGAAAATTGGCATTTTACTCCCAAACTGTAAAGTTCTCCCAAAGTTCTTGGGGAACAAAAATGGGACTGGAGGCTATTTGCAGCTCATGGTCACCTGCTTTCAGCTGAACTGAGAACTAAATGTTCACAATTACATTAGCCACGAGCTACACAGCATTTGCAAAGAATAATATGGGTAGTATGATTGAATGTATAAAAGTAGTGGAACATAAGGAGTTATATACAGCTTTAAAAACGTTCTTGCAATCTGTAATTAAAATGTGAGTAAAAGACTTCCTGCCTCTTGGTCTCAGTTTATAATAAAAAGAAAGGTCTGTCTTATTTCACCTGAATAATCCAATGAAAATCAGATAACATTGTAGCCTTACAAATTCAATCAACTTTTTCTCATGTTCTAATATTATACAACTTGTAGACAAGGCTATGCAGAAAGGAAAACACAGGGAACCCTTTGACATACAAATTATAGAGCATGATTGTTTAGAGATCCAGATTTAATTAAAATTAGTTTCTCTTTGTAATTAAAGATGCTAGGGCAAGTCTATGGCACAGACTTCCCTAAGACCTTTAAAATATGAACATTTCAAATATCAGCATCTGAAATTAAAAATGGTACAACCAATATAATTTTTCCACTAGTAAGATTCTAAAAACCAAAAGCAACAGTGATAGACAGATACAATAAAGACAACAAGTAGCAGGATCGGTATGCCCAAGATCAAGAGATGTACAATTTTGTTTCCAAATCTGCAGACGTAATTGAGCAGATCCTTGGGGTTTCTGGAGTCTTAACTCACAAGGTGTGTAGTACTAGCAGCCATGTTCCCCCAATAAGTCTGCAGATGGACAGGTTTCTCTGGATCTTGGCTCATGTTTGAAGTATAAAACAATAATTGAAAAATACACATTTCAACACCCCACCCTGAATTCTAAACCAAAATATACTATATTTTTATATATTATACATGCTTTTGTGTACACGTGGGCACACAACATCTTTTACTCAATACATATACATTATAATACTGAACCCAGAGCCATCATTATAAACTATTGCTACAGTTCATTAGAAGTATTCTCAATATTAAAATCTTGATCTGCACACAAAATTGTAATATTCAGAAGTTCAATTACAACACATTTGTAGTAGTCACTACTGAAGTCCCTGATTATGCAAAGATTTGGGGCTTAAGTCCTAATCATGTATGAAGAAGTATTTCTCCAGTGAAGCGGCTCCTTCAACATTCTTCCTCTTTGAAGAAAAATGATTTTTAAGAGATATCCAGCTTTCACCGAAGCAGTAAGGCTTTAGTACTGAACATATTCAGACTGAAGGGACTGTGTAGGTAAAAACAAAAGCTGGTATTAAGATTCAGTTAGAAGTACTTCAATTTCAACCGTATGAACATTTTTTTTTAGAATCAGACCTTTGCTGCATATACAAAAAAACAGCTTTAGAGGATTTAACACACGTATCTTCCAAAGGTACTCTTCTTAGACTATGAAAAACAGAGATGATGGGCCCAGAAACTGTAAAACACTAACCTGAAGCTAACCCCAAGACTCAGTTTAAAACCGTAGCTACAATATACATTACACGTTTTACTCTTCCATAAGGCCTTTTCCCCTTCCTATTAGAGGTAAGCCTGGAGCAGTGACGTAACCTTCCCTTCAGAGAGCAGAAACAATAGTAAGAGATAAGGAGAAGGACATCTTGGCTCATGATCTTCTCATTAAGGCATTTATTTCTTAACAGAATTAACAGTTCCTGTTCATTTTACCTCCAGGTTTAGAAAGCAACTTGCAACTATTGGGAAGTATTGTCGTAAGCTCTTTTTCTGTTATGAAAATTCACAGAAAAATATATGGAAAAGAACAGAGCATTTGAGTAACCTTATAAAAGCTATTCTTTTAAGGCCATAAGACAAGTCTTGCACAGAAACTGGGCATTCAATAGTTCTTTATATTTTGTCTTCATTAAGAACGTTCTGGCTGCTTTTCCTTTCAAATACTTTAAAACGAAGGGCACAGCCTTAATTATCTCTAAAATTCACTTCTGTACAGAAAATCTGCCTATTGTATCTTAAATTACATTCATTTCAGCTTCAATAAGGAAAGCATTTTTCAGTTTCGTTTTGTTCAATTACGAATCAAGCAGGAATACATCTTAAAAGTTGGTGACACATTTTATATACGTTAAGAGAGAAAGAAGAAGAAATAAAAGTGAATATATAGTTAATGTAAGCAACAATAAGAGGGACAGGCAGAAAAATAGTAGAGTTTAAAGCTGGCCATGAAATCTAATTTCTAATTTGAGCTTTTTTCTCCTGATATCTGTAACAGCTATTGATTGGTTCAACTGCTGATACTTTGTCTGCAAAGAAAAAGTAAATTTCAGCTTACTTTTGTTTCTCTAATAGTAGTGTGACATGGAATTTAAATGATTTCAGTATTTTTCAATAATAAACTCATTTTACCTGGTAATAACTTCCAGTAAAAACAACTGGACTTATTTCCAGTTAAAGAAATTGGAAGAAACTCCTCCCCTCATATGCCAGCAAATGATAGATTTCTCTAGATTCCCTGGGTGACCTTAGAAAGCCAGCACATATGCAAAAAATAGCACACAAATCAGTCCAGTTGTATAACAGAATTAGCTTAATGAAGCAAAACTTCAATTGTGAATACTCAAGTATATGTCATCAGTGTTGCCTATTTTCTCTTTGTCTTGCTCCAACTTTTTGAAACATTTGGGATGTTTCCTGGATTTCTCTTACTGTGTAATATTCTAACAACTGTGAACTAAATTATGAAGGACTTTCTATTTTCAACATGCTCTTACCTTCCAAAAACGACTTACATTTTATGTACCATGCTGCAGAAATGTATTATAAAAACAATCTGAATGGTACGTTCCATCTCTAAGCTCTCTGAGTAGAAAGATATAAATAAGGACGTGGTGCCTCCTGGTGGTCAACACCACATAGGATACACACTGCATAAAAGTAGACCAATTTCCCCGCTCCCAAAGTGGGATTATCTCAAGTAAAATCCCACATTTGGGGTCAGGACATAATGTAACATCTGTATTTCTCTGCTCTAAGAGCTTAAGGGTAGATAGGTTATATGTATACCATTCGGATAACTTCGAAGTATTCCTTCCTACAACCAGTGAATTGCAGGGCCTGGAGAGCTCCTAAAGCTAAAACAATGAATGAGGTCATCCGAAAGATCCACGAGTTCAATTCCCAGCAGAGGATTTGAACCCCAAATAATAAACATCTGGCTACCCGCATCTGAAGCGTCCCAGATAAGGTCGACAACTATCACATGGTGCTTTTCTGGTAGTTAGTGTAACTAATTCTAAAAATAAGTTCTCAGGTGTGGAAGATATACTTGTTTTTTGTTGTTTTTCGGTAGTGGCTAGAAGAAACTTATTTTAAAATAAATCCTGAGATTAGTTTAGTTTCAAATTTGTGTAATATATTATTTCGCCAGAAAAAATATTTGCAATAATTCTTTTTTAAGTCAGAGTACCGTAATGTATTTGCCAGACGCTCTCAACAAAAAGATCTCATACTGAACAATAAAATAAATACAATTTTTAAAAAGCCTTCCTTCTTTTGTTTTTAGTATTTCCATGCTACGTTCAAAAGATGATGTGAAAGATAAATCTTACAAGTTCCAGCAGTAGACAACAGCTAAAATTCAGTGTGCTACAATTTCTTGCTGTTGCAACAAAGGCTTTTCTATGCCCTATACAGAGGAGATAATACTCCCACTTTTTTGTCTATTATTTTACAGGTAATCATCACCTCATGACAGTAATTTGAACTGGAATTTTCATCACTAAGTGATGCAGTCATGAAGTGGAACGTCGTGAGACCATATCGTGTAGTGACAGCACCGGTGGCAGTTCTCACTGCTGTTAAATAAAAATGTGGGTCTTTAAGCAAGGACCTCATGTGATTGTGACTTCCCGCCAGCTTCCCACAAGCAGAATCTCTGGGGAAGCTGGCTGGAAGTTATGAGTCCTGACTGGCTTGCGAAGAATCCAATGGGCAGATGCGTAGTATGGAATGAGGTGAAGAATTGCAGCAATGAGTACATGTAAGTTAGCTGGGGGTTGCTGAAGCACTTTGCGAGTGTCTGTGGGGTATAAGATCTTTGGGATCTCACATTTTGTAGGTGACTCCACAGGAGAAAAGGCAGCAGGATCAACTTGCAACCTTCCCTGCGGGCTTCCCCAGTGACTTTGCTTATGGGAAGCCAAAAGGGAAGGTGACGAATGGTGATCACAGGATAGCAGGATGCTGCAACCATCATATAAGCTGATTGCCAAATGCTTGTTTTGCAACCCAGCACTATAGAGGTGGTATAATAGCCAGAAGTTTGAATTCTGATTGTAAGTACCACTTGTTCAGCACTGTCACAACAGCACAGTCACTGAATGAGTGGTTATCAACTAACAGCTACCTATATAATTAATATAATTAATTCTTCTAACTTAGACAATTCAAAAATCCTACTGAATCTCTCCATGCTCTTTGTAGGTATCTTAAAAAAATGTAAAAAAAACACCTTGTACTGATATGAACATCTGACACTTTCAGCAGTTTTATTGCAATGAATTAAAATGGATATCAAAAGAAAGGTGTGCTCACGGAAGACATTAAAAAATCGGAGAGCAAAACAATTGTCTTTCTTTTCCGTGGTGTCAAAAGCTGACTGGTTTTGGTTGAGAGATGATAAGATGCTAGTTGCGCAAGAAGAAGAGATCATAAAATGAGAAAAACACCAGAAAGGAAGATCTAAGAATTGTTAGAAACGTTGGAGAAAGCTTTGGTTGAAGGGAAGCTCTACAAGGTCTCTCAAAGGGCTGCTGAACTGTGAACTTACAGGAATCGATCGACTCAGGTATCTTGCTGAAGAAGCAGAGAGCCCCGTAAAAGATCTGAAGGTGTTGTACTCCTCTGCCAGGACGTTGGGAGAATTGACATAGTTGTTGAGGTTGGTAGTGCTATTGCCTCTCCTGTTGTACAGGTTGTTGTTCAGCTCATGATAATTTCCGGCAGGCAACAGTGCACTGCCATTCAAATGACTGGAGAGTTGGCTTACAGAATAACCTGTCCTAGAGGATGATAATGTCAGTTTGCTCTCAGCATCATCTGAAGCAGCATGCAGGTTCCCTAGAGAACTGGCTAACCTGGAGTTTATGGAAAAGCTGAATGGAAAACACACGTGGGGTAAAAAGACACACAAAATGTACGCACAGGTGATGATCAATGCAAAACATGCTTTAAAAGGCACTTGGAGCGGGGGTGGGGGTGGAAATCACTTTCTCAATATTAAATGGCGGCAACATACAGCTCAATTCTTTTGGTAAATTATGGGGAAACCATTGGGAACATTTTAGGATAAAGAACAGTTGCAAAATGATGGCAGTGCTTTGAAGAAATACATAGGTGTAATCTCCAGTGATCCTGGAACTTTATGCAACATTTTTCTAGCATTTGTTATTTAAAGGTGGTAGAAACCTTTTGGTTTCTAATAAGCTGGAATAGGCCAGTTTGGGAGAAATTATTTTGAAAATTTTTTAATTATGAGATCAATGCAATGATATGAATGTAATCTTATCCATACTCATA
Organism: Boaedon fuliginosus; assembly: GCA_027560395.1. Taxonomy (NCBI): domain Eukaryota; kingdom Metazoa; phylum Chordata; class Lepidosauria; order Squamata; family Lamprophiidae; genus Boaedon; species Boaedon fuliginosus. The sequence goes on along the minus strand of JANHGC010002525.1, from coordinate 332,806 downwards.
GCCAAACTATGATAATTATATAATTATCCCCATAGCCAAACTAAGGTATCAGAAGCAAGTTTTTAAAGTTACATAGAAGACATTCAGAATACCTTAGATTTCTTACACAAGAAACCCCAATTGCAAATGAAAAATATAGTATTTGTCCCTATACGCCCTCTTCCCAAAAGATAAAAGACATAGTTGAGTAAAAAATACCTTTTAAAATTTGGAACTGAGGATGGAGCATGCCTATTTATTCTCTTCGCTGTGGGCGATGCCGAAACGATAACTTTGGTGGCCTTCATAGGAGACATGGACCCTTGAGAGAGAGCTGCTGTATTCAATCTGAAAGTAGATCAACAGGAAGCAAAAGCATGTTCATACGATTGGTGCAATATCTATTTTTCTATCCATTTAGTTTTCATACCAGGATCTCTGAATATAAATCTTTATATAAAATAAAGAACATTAAAACATTCTTAGCGTTTCCATGTGATAATTTGTCTTTTACAACTTTGATCTAAAGATGTCTGGACACAATAAAACCTTACAGGAAAAATATTTTTTTTAACAGTACAGTTACATGGGTGAATCACAACATTGTGCCAGAGGATCTCCCATCCTCTGGGTGCTTTTCAGGGGTCATGTTTGGTCTTGGACTGCAAATAAAATGTTGACGTAATAGAGGAGTCTCTCTAAAGAAGAATATGACTGAAAAAGTCTTTCATATTTGAAGAAAACCACCTATGAACCTTTGGGTAGAAATTTCAAGCAGTGAACAGCATGGAGGTTTATCGCGTAAGTATGCTACCCCTCCTCTCAATTTTTGTTTTGAACTTTATTCGTTTAAAATTGAGGATGCCTACATAGTAAAAACATTCTTAAAATATAACCACAGATATTATTATTTTTCAGTAATGAATGCACATCTTTTAATTCCAATGTTTTGATTTTTCCTAATCATTTTTAATATATGTTTTACAAGGCAGCCCCCCACACACAAAGAAAAATGTTAACAGATACATCCCTGAATATCTGTTTCAAAAGTGACAACTACTTTGATTAACATTCACGCTTAAAATTTAGCACCAAATGATCCATCTCTTAATTTCTGCTTGTTTGCTGGTCTTACCCACTAATCAGGCTTGTTCTGAATATCTCTTTCCAAATCCATAACTTCTGCAGAACATTGAGAAAGCTGATTTATATACCTTTAACTTGCATTGCACCCTTAAGGTTGGCCTTCCTTAACGCTGGCATTTCTATATCAGCTCAAACCCTACAATTTTTAGTTTTAAAATGGCTGCCAATCGTTTTCAGGAAAAGAGCTCTAAGGGACTGCAAGGCAAATGACAGGCAATACAAATCTGCTTCCTCTGAAGCACATTTTTGGAATTGAATCCAAAGTCCCATACATCTTCACCAGGTAACTTGCGCCATGGACAGGTGTCAGTGCTACTATACTGTGATACAGGAATCAGGCTTTATTG
>JANHGC010002525.1:295370-313211 GCA_027560395.1 Boaedon fuliginosus | reverse complement strand
GTTAGGGTTAGGGTTAGGGTTAGGGTTAGGTAATAAAAAACTCATTCTCCAATTTCGGTCTTTCACCGGTGAAAGTCAACATTCTCCAGATTTCGGTCTTTCACCGTAACACTTACATTTCTTGCGTGTAATCATTTAAATGAACAATATTTTGCCATTTAGTGCCTGTTGGAAAATAATTAGCGCCATGTCTGACAAAGCTAATAACAGAATCAAGAAAACATTGAGCGTTTTCCATTCCAGGGGCGACAGGTTCATCCCTGCTGCTATAAAACTGTTTACACCTAAACCTGTTCCGCAGATGTTTTATGATTTATAGGTATGCGTCTATAGTACCTTTAAACCTGTAGATATTTTTAGTCCTTGCATGCTTTCTTCAAGGTTCTATGCTTCGTCTTAAATGCTCTGATATGTGTGGACTCAAGAAAAGTTTTCCTTGGGGAAATAAGCTGCATTTGTCACTTCTCTTACTGGTTAAAATTTTCCTTCACCTATCATTTGCTGCCCCTTAATTCTGACAACTCTCCTTTAGGATAGAAGACAAACATTTGGCTGACTTGCATTTCTTGTGTCCCTTCCAGTTTCAGTAGAGAAAGCCAGAGCAAATATCTGCTCAGTGAGCTTATGATATAGCATGGTGGGTGGATGGACGTATGGATTACCGGTGGGCGAATTCTAGACCAGCACCCCCACTCCCTGGATAAGTATCTATTCAATCTCACCTCTACAAACTCCACAGAGTCTTCACCTGGCCTGTTTTGACTTTTTTTCCCCACAGCAATATTGAAGTGCCAAATAAATAAATAAATAAATAAATAAATAAAAACTTTTGTGGAAAGAGTTTGTTCTTGTGATAGAGTCTCTGTTTGATTTAGTGATTAAGGCTGTGGGGTCAAACTTGCGGCGTCACATTTTTGTCACGTGACGTATCGTGACTTCCCCCCCTTCGCTGAAACAGAGGTGGGCGCAGCCAGTGCATGACGCATCCGGCCCGGGGGCCAATAGTTTGACACCCCTGGGTTAAGGCACTAGGTTAGAAATTAGGAGACTGTGAGTTGTATTCCTGCCTTAAGCAAGCTGGATGACTTTGGGTCAGTTACTCTCTCTCTCTCAGCCCATGTCATCTCTTGGACTTCAAAAAGGTGTATTTTAATAAACTCAGATAATACTGTAAATAGAATCTACCGCAGACAAAGCTAATGAGAAAAGGAAATCAAGATGGTTACAAGTTCCTAAAGAAGAATTAATTCCAACTAGGAAAAACAAACAAACAAATGGCTGCAGAAGAAGCCTATGTGCTCATCCGAAAAGTTTAATGAAGATCTGAAAATAAAAAGACAAATGCAAGGAATACAAAAGGGGCCAGATCACAAAAGAGCTGTAGAGAGCCAGAAACTACAAAGTTGATATTAAGAAAGCAAAAACTCTGAAGTAAAGTTAACAAAAAGAATCAGGATACCAGTTACACAATGGGAAAATGTTAATGGGAAAATGTTAATGTGTAACAAAGAAGAGACATAGCTAGTTATCTTGGTTCAGACTTTTCTGACAAAAAAAAAAGAGTATGTTGCTCCAACCAAGGAGCAAGACTGAAGCTTGAGACTAAGAAAAAGCTAATACGGAGCCCCTCTTTACTATTGAATGAATATAAATCTCCAGAACTGCATGAACTGCATCCTGGGAGCTAGCTGGTGGTATGGCTAAACCCTTATGGCAATACATTTTGCTAAGGGGTCATACGAAAAACTGGGACTGTTGTGGAGGGCTGAACCAATAGGGCTGTGAAGGTGGTAGGCATGCATGCATTCAGATGCATACATTGAAAAAAAAAATAGCAGCCACCTTAAAAAAAAAAGCAATGCAGTTGTATTGCATGTATAGCATAGACTTATTTATATTTGACTAGCTGATTACCTGGCCTTGCTTGTTTTTTTTAAAAAAAGTATATTTGTGCCATGTTTGCTGGCCTTCTGAAACCCCCAGTACCCCCTCCCACATCATTTGTGGGCATTAAGCCTCTGGCACCCCTCCCACATCTCTGCTCCGGCAAGACTATCTATGGGCCAAGGGCAGGCCGGGCTCTAAGCCAAGGGTAGGTCCGCTTAGATGAAAGGAAGCCACGGCTTGATAGGGGCACTGGGCTGCAGCCGTTTGCAGGCCTTCTTAAGCCCCCACACCCCCTTCAACATCATAAGCGACCTTACTTGGTGGGTTGGGCTGCTCCGTGTGTCTTGAGCCCTTCGCCGCTGGGGCAAATCTGGAATTTGTATGTATAAAACATGGCACCTCAGAGGTTTGAATATGGTGCGTCAGTCAAGTTTGAAAACTGCATATACTCAGTAGAGAGAGGTAAAACCGCACATGCTCAGTAGAGAGTTACTGCTTATTCATTAAGAGTGTCTTCTTTATCCTCCAAAAAAGGGGGCAAAAAGGCCCCCTACCTTTGGAGACCCCGACAGTGCTGATCTTCTTACACTTTGCTACCTATCTGCCAAGTTTGAGGTAGATTGGTGCAGAACTGAAAGTTTGTATAGAGCACATAAAAACACACATCCACACCCCACCTCTCTTTTACAGATATAGATTTCTGATTTCTGATTCACTTCATGCAGGTCTGAAAGGGACGGGCAAAGGGCCAGATATGGCCCAAGGGTCGTAAATTGCCCAGGATTGCCTTATGGTGAAATGCCAAACTGATCCTATTTACAAATGGAAGAAAAAAGGAAGGTTCAGCAAACTATAAGCGAATTTCTTTGAGTTCGATACTTGGAAAGATCCTAGAACATACACACTGAGTTTAATCTGCAAGTACAATGGAAACAATACAGTGAATTCAGGCTACAGCAGAGATTTATCTAAAACAATTCTTGTCAGATTACATTCACCTCATTTTTAAACTTTATAATAGATTGTTTGAATGTGATAGACATGAGGTATCTTCATTTCACCCACCATATTCATTGCTGGATGAAAAAAATGAACATGCTAGTATTTATTTACATAATTATTTCAAAGAAGAGAGGATCCAGGGAAGAAGAGAGGATGAAAGGTTTACGCCTGCTTTCAGGATTTCACAAGATTAGGTGTGCTCATCTTGATTCAAGGTCAACATCATACTTGGTGCATTCCATTAAAGGTGCCTTCTGTAATTTTTGGCTTTTAAAGTTCCCCAAATCAAGCAAAGCTCAAATTTTTAGTTCTGTTTTAGAAAAGGTAGGACTTTGGAAGGAGCAAAAATAATTAGTTCAGTACTGGATGGGAAAGGAAAAAAGAAGGAAATATATGTAAACCTAATAGCTTATTAAAAACTGCAAAATAACAATGAATGGGGTGTTAATGTGATTGTTCTGTATCTTAAGTCAAATAGTTTTTAAAACTATATTCTGAATGATCAATTTCAGGAGATGGCATTAAGTTGCAAAATCAAATGATTATTTTTTTTCTCCAACTCCAATTCAAAGATCATATATGAATTCATGTTTGCAGTTTAATACAAATACAACCCAGCAGGCTTTAAAGTAACTTCCCTAACACTAATGAACTGTCTCTACTTTAAATACTGATACTTTCTATTCAGAATACATTCCTGACACTTCTGTAAAACTCCAGGTGATTACAAATCGATTTGGCTGACGAAGCTTTGACCTTAGCATTTTGCCAGGTTCTTCAGGCAACTGAACCAGCAGTTATTTTGCATTAATAAAAGGTTTATTGAGAAATTCCAACTTTATGTAACAATACTTTTTTTTAACCAAGCACTGCAAAATCATTGTGAAAAGAACAAGAAATAACTTCCAGTTACAGTATATCCATGTTAAGTTTCTACCTGAGTTTTTCATATCTATTTCAATCCTGTAATTGCACTGAACTTCTACAGGGCAAAGAGCCTTAAAGAAACTACATTAAATACAAATAGTCCTCACTTACCGACAATTTGTTCAGCAATCATTAAAAAAAACAGAGAAAGGGAGATCATTTGGCACTAGATGGATAGAAAGTCTATTGCCGCCCAGGGTCACTTGAGTGGACGGCTATAGAAATTTAATTAATTAATTATCTTTACCTAACAGTAAAAATATTCTGAGTACCGTAAGTGGTAAGAGAGAGAAGATACAAGAGTCCTTTGTGTAAAGAATTAAAATCAATATGGGCAATGAAGAGCTGAGATTTTGCCTGTGAGGGAGCCACTTAGTCCAGGCGTTCCTACATTTTCTCAATTCACAGTGCCTGTAAGCATCTCAGAAATTTTTCCATGGCATCTCACAGTATCCAAGAAGCAAGTCTACAGAGACACTGTGGGACATTTTAAATTTTTGAGAGAAGCACTTTTTTGAGGGAAGCAATAGTAGGCTAGTGATTTGTGCTCTATTCAGAAGATGTTGGGTACTGCTATGTTTCCATTAAAAATGTGAAATATCCCACAGTCTGAGTTCATTGTATCACTATGGCACAGTTTGGGAACCATGGATAGATAGATGGAAGCAGGGCTGTCAAAACTTGTGGTGGGGGGGGGGAAGACGTGAGCTTGACACCCCTGATCTAAAGGATTTGGCTAGAGATGAATTGAGGTTTGGAATGCCAAGAGGAGGGGAAATGAAGCGTATGAGAAGTGTAGTCCATAAGGAGCGAAGAGAGTGAGATAACTTCTAGATGAAACTGCATGTCAAGGTATTTACAGTGAGCATATTGGCCTAATTAGTGGGGAAAGCTAGATTGTTTAAGGATGTTCTAGGTATTAGAAATGTAAAGCATCTTTAAAAGGAATCATTCAGACTATTGTTATGAGAAACCAATAGCTAACTAAGTTTCATGGAACAGTGTTATATATGCACAGTGGAAAACTGGGAAAAACTGATGCATGCAGATTAGTTGCTAGCTAACGACAAGACAAAGGGAGAAAGGGAGTAAACAACAAGGAAGAAAGAAGGTCTGAATATGTTACCCACCCTTAACCATTCAGGTCTTTGCTTGGATTAAAGAAGCATGTACATTGGGGCAAGTGACTTTTCTTCCCTTGTTCATTCTGTAGAGTTTTATGTATGCATGCATTCGCCCAGCTTGATACCTGTTCCTTATCATAAATTAAACATCTTCTTATATATGAATGGCATTATGTCAGGTAATATCATTCGACCTATTAAGAAAATTAACAAAAGATTTGGAAGATTTGGAATGAAAGTTGAACTCTTTAAGGCTGTTATTAATCACAAATATGACAAATTAATGACTAAATTAGAATGAAGGATCAAAAACATTAAAGATTACGAAAGTAACCTGTACATTTTGTTTAATACAAGTATTTTAAACATGAAACAAGCTGGATGAATTGCTTGGCTTATCAACTGTATAAGGAACAAGATATATTACTTTTATTTGGTATGTAATGAGACATATTTCCACAATAATAAAAGAGGCAAATAGAATAATCTGTTAAACATTACTCAAGACTATAAAGTAAAATGATCTGGAGAAATCTGGAATGTATTTGCACACAACTCTACTTATGAAATTTGTAGACCCGCCTTAGGCATGAAAGCTAGCTGGGTGGCTTTGGGCCAGTCACTCTCTCTCGGCCTAACCAACCTCACAGGGATGTTTTATGAGAAAATAGGAAGAGGAAGATGTATGTTTTCTGTCTTGAATAACAAAAGACGGATTAAAAATCTTAAATATTAATATAGTCCATTGGCGATCATCAGTAATAAGCAGCATATTAGTATGGGATATACATATAGGAAAGAATTTGGTCCAGACCTGTCCTCTCTTGTCTCATTAAATTTTCATTTTTATAATGAAGAGAACCCAAATAAATTTGCTTAGTGGAGAACACATTGTATAGAATACAAGATTTATGTCAGTAAAATATGAAGTAATCTCTTCAGGATGGCCAGAACTACCAAATTGCTTTCACTATCTTTTAAAATATTTTAAATATTTTAAAGCATTATACAAAATTACAATTATACCTAAACGGAAGATAGGGTGGATTAGACCCAGATAAGAGTATCCGATAAGCTTCTTCTGGTGTTTTCTTCAAGTAAACTACCTACAAAAATAAAAATAAACAATTTAGTTTAGAAAATACATACTTACAATTGTGTAACTCATAATATCAATATAAAGTCTGAATAGAACTCAACGAGACTTTGATTTCAATTTCTTAATTCCTAGAATTAATGCTTCAGAATTAAGGTATCTTGATGCTTCAGAAAATGGTTTTTACTCCAAGCTTAAAATGTGAACTCTCCAAATCACTCTAAACTCCTGGTGACGCCATAGATACAACAGACATAGAGGTTTACCAGACAATAATATCAAAATGTTTTTATGTTGACCTGATATTTGCCTCCAGAATTGACCTGTACTTATGTATTTTTCCAGAAGGATAATTCACATATACCATAACTTGCATATTATATCTGTGCATTCCTCTACCAGATCAATACATCTGATTTTGCCTTCCAAGATGCAGAGATTCTCAACAATTGCAACTGTTTATATCATCCTACTGAATCTGGCCTAACATTCAAGCATACTAAGCTAATTTTGAATCATGATTTTGTCTTCCAAGTTATAATTTCACTAAACTTGATCTTATCTTCAAAAATTATAAAAAAAAATCCCTTCCATTCTATCCTTCAGATAATTTACAAATATTTGAATAGCAAAGGGTCTGGGCTGGGGGAACCCACCCAATACTTACCTCCAGGTGTTGCAGTATCATTTACCAAGCAATTTTTATAATTTGTTTCGGTTAAAACCTATCTTTTCTTCTAAAGCTCCTTTCCTTCATGCCTCTAGGCTTATCAGTAAGATAGGCCCTTAACACTTTTGCCAATCTTCCTTTGTCGTGAGAATTATTTATACCCAACCTTTCCCCATTATTTCTTTGATTTATTTATCCTTTACATTTTCAGTGCATATTATACAGATAGTCCTCAATTTACAACAGTTCGGGCAGTGACAGTTCAAAGTTACAATGCCACAGAAAAAAGTGACTTATGACTGTTAATAACACTTATGACCCTTGCAAGATCTTTATGGTCATGTGATCAAATTCAGATACTTGGCAAATAATTCATATTATGATGGTTGCAATGTCCCACAGTCATGTGATCTTTTGTAACCTTCTGATGAGCAAAGTCAGTATATAGCATTTTAAACTGCTGTTATGATGTTCTTATCTTATTTTATTTTTAATTATGTTGTAAGCTGCCTTGAGTTCCCCTTGATTGGGGAAAAGAGGCGGGGTATAAATTAAATTAAATTAAATTAATAAATGAATGAATGAAGTCATTAGGGAAGCCAGATTCACAACTGTGCCAGTAATTTAACAACTGCAGTAATTTACTTAACAACTGTGGCAAGAAAGGTTATAAAATGGGGCAAAACTCACTTAGCAATTGTCTTGCTTAACAACAGAAATTTGGGGCTCAATTGTGGTCATAAACCGAGGATAAGTGGCTTTCTTGAAACCCAAAGAGTGTGACTGGTTTTTCCTCAGCTTTTCCTTCCCTACTTATCTTGACTGCCAATATATTGTAGTTGCCTTACTGAAAGTGACTGATACCATCAATTTAATTCCTATGTTAATCAAGTTTAAATTCCGGATAAGTGACCTCCTTCCTGAAATGCACTCTGTGACACGCTGTAGCATGTTTCTGCTATTGGAAACAAAGGTATTGAAATGCAACTGTGTTTTGCCTAATGCTAACTTATATATCTGGGGAAGACTTTCAGAACTGCTTTTAAGATAGACTGAAAATGCTGTGATGCTATTTTGCAGATGAAGCAAATGACCATTTCTGACACGTACATCCAACAAAATCTACAAAGTAAAAATTCACGGATGAAACTAGACTACGGTATATAACACTTAGGGCATGACAAAAGTGTTATGAACGGGATTTCATATTCTTCAGTATCAAATATCAAATGTGTCGATAAGAGCACGGTCCTCATAATAATTGGATGGAACAGGAAAAAAGAACCCTTGGTAACATTTTTATTATATTACAAATCATGACAATCATTACAATGTACGTTTCAGAAAAATTTAGGAAGTCACAGTACCTTCCAGTGTAGAACACACAGCTACTACGAGGTCTATTTGTGGCATTTAATCTAGTATTTACCAAATCTTATTTGACACAATAGTTTAGCATTAAGGCAGTACAATAATGCTAGCTAAGAATAATACATATGCAAAACAAATATGAGAAAACTGTTTGCCAAATAGTACAATTATGCAATGCTGCCTGTTTTCAATTCAGCTCAAGGTTATTGCCACAAGTGCATGTATGTTGCAACTCTGTTTTCCTCAAAAAGGAATGTAATATATATATACTATGATGTAGCTGTAACAATCAGTCTTGTAAATCAGCCAAAATTATTCCTTGAAAAATGTACAGATCTCACCCAATCTGAGAAGCAGGAATCTGCTTGTTGGTTGGGAATATAGATCCTACTACAAGATTATCTTGCATCTACACACTGCTTGCAACATTGCAATTGGGCTACGTGACTTTTGCTCTGCTTGCCAAAACAATAATTAAATGGTATCAAAAACTTGCACCTGATTTCTGTTTGTTTGCCCACATTAGGCTGTAAAATTAGATATGAGTCTACAGTTTAAAAAAAAATTATTACATCACTGAGAAATAATTAAATAGTAATGTTTTATTATTTAGCTTCTTAAACATAAAAGAACAGAGTACAAGAGGTCACAGCATAGGAAGAAAGAACAGAAATATCTAGAAAGAACAGAAAAATGTCTAAAACGTATTTTAAGGCAGCCTCCTGCTGCCTTATGCCTCCCAGCGCGCAATTAGGGCTCACAGAGGGGGCTTGCTACAGGTCCTGTCAGCCAAACAATGTCGGGCCCCCGTGCTAAAGCCTTCTCTGTGGCAGCACCGACCCTCTGGAATCAGCTCCTTGTAGAGATTAGGACCATCCCCACCTTGTTGGCCTTCCGCAAAGCCACGAAGACCTGCCTTTGTTGGAGGGTCTGGAATTGATGTGCCCCCCTCTTTTTGAAGGTTTTTGAATGATTGTGTAAGTGTGGATTGTTGTTTTAGATTTTTTACATTGTATTATATTGTATTTTTAATTGTTGTTAGCCACCTCGAGTTCCCCTGACCAGGAAAATGAGGCGGGGTATAAATCTAATAAAATAAAATAAATAAATAAAATAAATAAAAATGTTTCAATAAGAATGCACACAATAATTTACTATGATGGAGTGAGTGCAAGCATAGAACTGAGCTAACTGAAGGAAAGTGATGAATGAATTAATAAGAATACATTTAAGTGCAGAATAGTGGTAGTCTTCAGTTTAAGATGGGAATGGGGACTGGATTTTAAGCAATGTGGTTGTAAAGCACAACATTATGTGATCATGCTTCTTAGCCAGGCAGTCTCAGTTGCCATTGTTAAGTGAGGATCGTGGAAGTCATTAAGAGAGGTCCTCACAGGATCATGACTTTTGACTTCCTGCTGGCTTCCCCATTGACTTTGCTTGTGAGAAGCCAGCAGGATCATTGGAAATCGCACTCATGTGACCACGGCTTGTTACGATGTTGTAATTGCAAGCCAGGTGCTGAGCATCCAGATCATGGTCAGATGACTGCAGGGACATTGCCAGGTCAGAAACTCTGCGGAAAGTCCTAACTAACACTTATTCGGTGTCATTATAAATGTAAAAGATTGCTGAATGAGCAGTACTTAAACTAAGACCCTCTGCAGGGAAATTTTACCTATCATTTTTTAATTTTTATAGATCACTAAGAATCTACAATCATCTTTGAAAATGATCTCCCTGTTAATGAAAGTATGGATTTTACATAACTCACTGCTGTTAAGCACAAATTTTCCTTGAATAATCAAGGAAACCAAAGTCTGTAGCTCTTGCATGCTGCATCAGCAGTCGGAAATGCCCTTCAAATGTTCTTCTACTGTTCACATGGGAAAACAGAGCTAGTGTTTCAGGACAATTAAACATTTACTAGACATTTTAAGAATTAGTAGAGAAATGAATGGTAAAGAATTTCTCCCAGTCATACTGAAACAGATCTTTAAAAGTCATCATATTCTAGCAAGAGTTTCAAAGATAAACTTCTGTGAAAATTGCCAAATCAGAACTGATTAGAAAAATTAACTCTGAATATGAATGTTGTTTCTATAGATAGGACATACTCTTCTTTAATGTTTATTTGGATTATTCATCACCAGCAGCCTCTATTGTCAGGAACAAATCTCAGCTCTGCTGATTTATTGTTTGGTTAATTACCTGGATTCTGTATTTGCTTATTGTCTCCACAATACAACATCACTTGTAAAATATCCTCTAACAAAACACCCAATTTGTTCACGTCCCTGAACAGCAGACACAGATATCTACTAATACAGAAGAATCTGTACAGATTTGTTAAAATAAAGTAAAAGCTTATCCTAAACTTTTCGCTTTTTTAGGGTGTCCTTTTATTGTATTCAGTATTATTTCAAATTGTATGCACTGAATGCAATAATGCTTATAAACAGGAGGAAAAACAATATTAATATAGATTTAAATTGCTTTGTTATTATCGCTCTCAATGATTAAATCAAAATAAAATTTTAAGCACAGGGATTTAAATTAAAAAAGGGATACAGAATGCCAGTAAAATTGCACTGTGTTGTGTTACAATTTGTAATAGAAAAGCAAGATACTACTCCCAAAATATTACATTTGGCCTTGGCCTAGTTTATCGGAAGTGAAAGGGTTTCCTGTAGGAGGACTAAGAAAAACCTGTGCCAGAACCCTTAAATAACCTGGATGAAGATTAGATGCCAAAGAGGATAGCCAGCTTACTCACACAACACAAGACCAATGACTGAACTATCTCATCTGCCTTTTCATTGTGAATCATTTTCAGGGCAAATTTAGTTCTCATACTGTTATTCCTTGCTTTCTTCAAGACAAAGATAAAATTAAAGTTCTACTAATTCATTTCCTTGCAACATGCTTTGCTGCTTCATAATAAGCCCATTTATTTCAATCAACAACATGATTATCTTAAAAGGAAGATTAAGAACATGAGCTATTCACATGAAAAGCTATTCTTAACTCCATTTCACTTCATTCAGTCAATACAGAAGCATCATTTTGTAGCACATTTATTTTATAGCATAGTGAAGTACTAATTACAGTACAGAGTAATGCTAGATTGTATTTATTAGCCCACAAGATATGTATATATTACCTATTTCAATTAACAGCACTGTACATATTAATAAAGACCTACATGAATGTTGTAAAACATAATACAAAGCCCTTAAATCACAAAATACTAGCTTTTTTGAAGTTCTACAATTTTGATCATTCATGTAAAAACACACCCCAGAGAAAGGTTTCATTTCTCAAAATAACTTTTCTTAATTTTAAAAAAGTAGGTTAAACATCTACAATAAAACAAATGCCAAAGTTGTGTAAAACAAGAATGAGCCTGCAGACCCCACGGTCCTGATGATGCTATAATCTAGCAATAAAACTTCATCAAAATTCAGCGATAATTTGCCGCCCTATGTTGATAGCATAATCTTCCTGCTCCCAACTCCACCCTTCAAATCTCTCTTGCAACTCTCTAAATGGCTGGGGGAGAGGGGATAAATGATGGGAATGAATGTGGAAGCCTGTGGGAGGCAGATCACGTCCATCCCCTCCCAAGTAGTAATTTAGGCAATCTTTTATGGTTGGGAGCAGCTTAAAAATGCAAATGGAAAGAAGTGCTTCTTTCCAGAGCCTTTTTGCTTTGACTCTTAAAATCCTGAAAAAAGCAGAGATGCTGGCTTTTGCTGAATCTATTTAGAGACTGAAGTATCAGCAACTTCTCATTAGAAATGCACACAGCTATTGATACTTACTGCGTATGCACCTATTAAAAATGCTGCGTTTGCTCTTTTCCGTTGGTCAAAGCTGGTATAATACACAATTTTCTTTCTTGATAGACTGAAGGACTGTTTAAGATACAAATAAATAAACAGATTAGGAGCAGACCACAAAATTATGCCAAATGTCTCAGCTCTGACTCATCCGTTGAAGAGACTTCTAGCATGACCTTTAAATCAGGTTATATCCTGATCAAATTTAAGCCAGGGTATAAAGCAAGTGCTCCCTAACCCCCTCCCCCATATAATGGGAATATTTCTTCTTTGCATGCAATTCTTTAATCCCTCTGTTAATCTGAATATTATCTTAAGGGTATGGAATCAAAATATCCACCCACTCCTATCTCATGAATTCTAAGGCAATTCTTCCTTTAAGATTACGGTGCTTCAAAATTAAATGTCTAAATCATAGGCATCCAAACTTTGGCTTATCTAGGTCAGGGGTCCACACCCCACTACTTGGCCATGGCCTATTCTGAACTGGGCCACGCGAGTGGCAGTCTGGTGCGCAGGCACACAGTTCAACTTGCACGAGTAGTGGGCCGGTGCACATGCACACCTATGCGCAGCTCAACTTGCAAATGTCGAGCTATGTGCATGTGCACACCAGCCCACCGCTTGCACGACCCAGTTCCCCTCTCCCACCCAGTGAGGCCACCAAGCTGCAAAGGTTGGGGACCACTGCTCTGGTCACATCGAGTGAAGAGGAATTATCTTGGGTGAGATATTACCTTTATATATAACAAGATAATATCTCACCCAAGATATATAAGACAGTAAATGTATATCAATCACATAATGTTAAATGTTTACACCTTGTGAGACTTCATTGTTAATTGTCCAGGGCCACATGCGCCTGTGGGTTGGACATGCCTGGTGTAAATCATGTAAAAATCATCTGCCTGGCTGCAATTTCAATTTGTTCTTTACTGTATAGAAATTATCCATATTGAATCTTAAGTCTCTCGTACCAATAACAAGTAGGACAATGAAACAGGGAGTTGCTTTTTTAAATCCACCCAACATTAACCAAAGTATATTAGCAATAATGTTAAAGAAATAAGTATTCAGAATAAGCAGGAATAGGCATTAATTCTAAACACTGATTTTGATAGCTATAATTTATCCAGAATACAGGTAGTCCTTGACTTACAACAGTTCGTCTAATGACCATTCAAAGTTACCACAGCACTGAAAAATGTGACTTATGACTGTTTTTCATAGTTGCCACCTTTGCAGCATCTCCATGATCATGTGATCAAAATTCAGATGCTTGGCAAATGGTTCATACTTATGACGGCTGCAGCGTCCCAAGGTCATGTGATCACCTTGCGCCCTTCTCACAAGCAAAGTCAATGGGGAAGCCAGATTCACTTAGCAACCGGGTTACTAACTTGTCAGCTGCAGTGATTCACTTAACAACTATGGCAAGAAAGATCACAAAATGGGGCAAAACTCACTCAACAAATGTCTCACTTAACAACAGAAATTTTGGGCTCAATTGTGATTGTACGTCGAGGAACCTGTATGAGAAGCAATATGTGTCTCAGTACCAGCAAATAGGAAGAAGGATGCAATCACATTCATGTTTTGTCAGTGGGCTTCCCACAAGAGGGTGGTATCAGCTCTATAAGACAGACCATAGAACATCTAGAATTCTATTTCATTGAAACAGAATATAGTGAATGTTGCAAGCCTCACAGGTTTCACAAATCATCTTGTGTATTTCACATATTGTACACTATTTTTCCAGTAAATAAGATGACTTTTATTCAATTCTTTTGAAAAACTCTTTTTGTAACAATGGAATTCTACATCATAAACATCATGCATATAGATATTTAAGCGTGCTGAGCATGGATTTGCATGATATATTCTTTTATTACTTACTAGTTTTCATGCTTAAATCACTGCTGATATGAGAAACTGAAACCATAAAAATAGGTTTTCTATGGTGCTTTTATTATACATTTAAATAACTTCCTTTCTAGCCTCGTACCTTAATTACTAGACCACTACCTGTGACCTGCCCTACAGGTTTCCCAGAAACAAAGACAATGGGGAAGCCAGCAGGAAGTCATAAATCAGAAAGTTACTCCCATTGCTTTTTCTCCTGAAGAGTTTCTGGGGGATTATGGGAATCTCATTCTCTGTAGTGCCCACCTGCACTTAATGCTTGCCCATCTGTCCATACACTGTAGCGCCCACCATGGCAACTGGCCACCAGCTCATACTCCATAGTCCTTGTCACCCTGCTTCTTTGGGAAGCAATTTCATTGCCTTTTTCCTAATTGTGGTCACATAGGGTGCTTGCTTAACAAACTGCCATAATGATGGCATTGGGCTGCTGGTATTATCAATTACTGTCACTAAAGGGTGTAGTCATGGAATGTCACACATTAGGACATCGTGTAGTGATGGAAATTCCATTCCCAATTGCCATCATAACCTGAGGACTACTTTTTCATCTTATTATTAGGTGGTAAGAAGAGGAGTAATTACATACATTGTTTCACACAACTCCCTTATGAAGGGAAACCTTTATATTGCAGATGAGCAAACAACAAGGTAAGAGTTTAATTCAAGTATGATTTTAAAGGAGGACAAGATCTCAACTTTATTAGTAAATATACTGTTCATATCATCATTAAGAGGATCTAATCTCCACATGAAGCAATATTGGACATTTTGTTAACATACAGCCCAATCCTATTCATGTTTATCTAGAATTCATGGCACAGCCCCAAGATATTTGTGTAGAACTGCACTATAACCCCCAAGGAAACAAAACTTGGTACAGCTTTAATATTTCAGTGAACTAATAAATGTAAATCAGTTCTTTTTTGTAGCACAAAAGTCGGTTGCATTATTTAAAAAAACTAAACTTATCTGCTCAGAATATTTACCCTAAATGATCTCAGCTATGGTATTTCATACATCCTTAAATGATTAGATAGGTGGTGAATATTTATGATGAAACACGTTCACTTATCACGTGCTTTCACACATGATGGAAGAACTGGTCAGAACATGCAGAATTTGTTTTCCTCTACAAAGTTCTTCTAAGAGTAATTAACCAAACTCACTTTCCACTAAGAATTAACTGAAGTTATATAGAATTTTTGTCTTATTAGGCAAAATATGCAAACTTTGGACAAAAGGCTCCACTAATTACAACACAACATATTGATTGGAGTTTGGTAGACAGACACTTTACAGAGCCTTCAGCTCACCCACCTTCACAAATATAGCATGCCATCAGTCGCTTATTTATTTATAACACTGCTTCTTTGATCCATCTGGGTATTATGATACAGAAGTATATTAATTTATACAGGTTTGATATTTACGGTTTGGGAGAAGACAAATCCTTAGCGGAAAAACTAAATACAAGTTTAGGGACTTAATTTTTTAAAAAATAAAAGGCAAAAAGGTAATTAAAAATCACAAACTAACAAAGAGTCCAGATGGATTTGACGTAAGAACCTTCCTGTTGGAAAATACTTGTTTTAAATTCTTTAAAAAATAATAATACAGACTTTGATGGTTGGACACAAGAGGGAACTAGAAGGAACCAAAGATTATAATGAAAGGAGAAGATTTAAATTTGACTTACAAATACAGAATGAAGCAGAATATTCTAACATTGGATATATTGAAGTTTATTTTTGAAATTAAGAAGTTAAGTGTGTCTGCCACTCTAGGTAGACTGTGTTTAAAATACCTTATGAGAAGCAAGTTTTACCTGACAAGATTAAGGAGGATCTGAAAGTGGATTTAAAAATCAAGGTTACAAAAGTAACATGGAAAAAGATATTATACTGGACCTACAAAGAAACCAGGGGATGCCTTTATAATTAAAGGAGGTATACAAAGAACAAACATAGAGAGTGATGTGGACAATATTCCTTTATTTGATTTAACAAAAAATATTGTTGAGGTTTGAATATTTGTGAGAAGGAATAAAAAAATATTGGAAAAAAATTAGGGTTTCTTTCTATTTGAAGGAATTAAAGATCAATAATTGTTAGAAGGAAGGAGTATAAAATTAGTTTATTTGATTAAGGTGGAAATAGATATGTTGTTATCTATGGAAATGCTTCAGGAACTTTTGCTGACATCAGAACTGAATTGACAAGGATTTGTTTATAAATAAGAGATGAAGAATCCTTTGAGCTTGGTTGTTTTCTTGCAGACATTTCATTATCCAAACCAGATAACATCATCCATACACTAATTTGGGTAATAAAATGTCTACAAGAAAACCACCAAGCTCAGAGAGGGGTCGAAGGACCCCTCATTTCATTCATAAGCTACAAATATTTTCCCTTAAATAACAAATGAAATATGAGAATAAGAAATCATTTGTAATATTTTAAAAGAAGGTGATGCTACTAAAATTGTTATGAAGGAGGAAGTCATTTCTTTATATATTTCTTTACTATATTTTTTTCATTTTTTCTTTTCTGCACCTTCTATTTTTCTCTTTAGTTTGTATTAGTTTTTATTGTTCAGTGTAATTTTTATAAAATTACTATTTAAAAAATCAATTACCAGAGCCAAGGACTCACCTACACCTCTGGAAGCTTACAGAGATTAACAAGATCAATAAAAATAATAATAAAAGGACATTCTTACCTTTAATTTTTTGTTTAATTTGCAGCAGAATCGATACACCAGAGCCAAGTTTAAAGGTCCAAAATCTGCATAAAAACTAAAACATATATATCCACATGAAACACTGGTCAAAGTAATTTTAACAGCTAATTAAATCCTTCTAAATGCAACTACTCCTTTTATTAGATAGCTACATTGCTATTGACATATTTTATAGGGATACTGGGTAGCAGTATTACAAGTAGAAACGTGTCATTCTATCCACTAAATATTTTCTGCTTTATAACATTGGTTCTGAATCACAGCTCTATAAAATTTTATATTGGAAAATCGAAATACACAATAGATACCTGCACCATATAAAGTTAGGCCATCTCTGACTATAATGGTGATTAACTAAGCAACAGGTTACTGCAGTTTTATCACAACATTTTAGGACTTTTATGCATAATGCACAAAAATACATAAAATGTACAGATTCTGTACATTCTGTATTGACCTATTATCTGTTTTTGCAATTTATAACCTGGATAATGTACAATACATATAGTCTGTTCTACAATTAGAGGAAAGCTCAAACTCAACCTTCTAATTTTGCTGATTAAAGTCCACCTATTTCACAGTTCAGAAATAAGAAATAAATACATCAGAAATACATTACAAGTAAAATCTTTATATGTTTTTCTATTTTGGAAAAATGTGACAAATACCTAACATTGTAATGATGGACAATCTTTTGTAGACAGGGACTATGCTTTAAGAACTGAAGAAATGGCTAGCTGGGCCTGAAAAAATTCAAGGTAGTCCACATATTACCGTATATACTTGAGGATAAGCCAAGTTTTTCAGCCCCCAAAAAGGGGTTCAAAAGCCCCCCTCGGCTTATACTTGGGTCACCCACCATTTTCACCCTTTGCGTGACATGTTTTCCATCCAAAAATGCGCTGGGCCCAGATTGCGGTCTGCCTCAGAAAGCAGGCTCGTGGGGCTTACAGTGTGTGATTCCCCCACCCAGGCATTTCCAGGCCCGTTTGTGCTTTTGCCGACCGGCGTATGGGGGGAGCAGAGTCATGTTTTCGGACAATTCGAGACCTGTTTCTGCTGCGACACTGAGCGATTCCAACAGGGTTGGGATCACCCGAAAAATGCGACGCTGTTTCCCCATACCCCGGTAGGCAAAGGTACAAACTGGAATCTTCTGAAAATGCGTGGGGGGGGGGGGGAAATCTAATGATGTACGCCATCACCAAGGACCTGAGCAAGCTAGCCACGCAGAGGAGGACAGGTAAAATGGAGCGG
>JANHGC010002525.1:196258-207046 GCA_027560395.1 Boaedon fuliginosus | reverse complement strand
TCTAACTGCGCATGCGCACCAGATGTCCCAGAAATGGCGCAGCGGGCGCAGACATCAACTGAATACCTCGTGGCGCCCCCATGACGACAGCGCGTATTAAGGGAGCCGCAAACCGAAAAAGATTGGGAACCTCTGTTCTAATTAAAGAATATTTTCCATTTTTCCCACAGATCTGAAGACAATCTGAGAGATTGCTTTCCAAAATGTGGTCAGTCATTCAACATTCCTCAGAGATAAAAAGAGATAAAAGAGATGTTTTACATAGTGTGCAAGAAGTGTGCTCAGGTAAGTGAAATAGAGTTTATCTCTAGCCTGTATGCATGTAAGAATGGATAGCAATAGCACTTAGATTTATATACTGCTTCACAATGCTTTAAAGCCCCCTCTTAGCAATTTACGGAGTCAGCATATTGCCCCCAACAATCTAGGTTCCCATTTTACCAACCTTGGAAGGATAGAAAGCTGAGTCAACTTTGAGCTGCTCAAAGAATCAAACTCCTGGAGCGAGAAATGAGTTAGTCCTGCAGTACTGCATTCTAACTACTGCATCACCACAGCTCAGTAAATGCACGGTGTCTGTATTTTGCCATGGCCTATCCTATCTCACCCACTGATACACCCTCCCTTAGGAATTTATTGAGGACTGAAATGACCCTCCAGTCTGAAAAAGCTGACCAGCCCTGCTTTGCATTAAGACTGTTGCTATTTTTAATAAACTAGAAAAGATGCAGGTTAGGTTACAAGGTTTAATCACAGCCATGCCAAGTGCAGAATATGGCAAGGGAAGTGTCAACACATTTTGGCACACTCATTCCATGTTTTACTCTATGAAAGCTAGTTCTTCAGTCTGGAAACTGCCTTGCAAGCGGACATACTGCTGCTTGAATCACCCCCTCTAGGAGATATATGCACCGTACTGACATATCCTCAGACTCTACTATTATTAAAAAGGTACAGGTAGCCCTCAACTTACAATCACAATTGAGCCCAACATTTCTGTTGCTAAATGAGACCATTGTTAAGTGAGTTTTGCCCCATTTTATGATCTTTCTTGCCACAGTTGTTAAGTGAATCACTGCACGAGTCAGTTGCCAAGCGTCTGGATTTTGATCACATGACCAGGGGGGCTGCTGTTGCAAACAGTCGTAAGTATGAAAAATGGTCATAAGCCACTTTTTTTCAGTGCCATCAGTCACTAAACTGTTGTAAGTTAAGGACCACCTGTAGATGGACAAATTTTACAATGCATAATTGTTTCTATGAGAAAGACAGTATGTGTAGTCTGTTGCAAGAAAGGCACATTTCTTGAAATAAGCAAAATATCTGTATAAAAGAGAGGCTTGTGCCTATCTTGTAATATGCCATTTGTAATATGCAAGTGAGCATTGGGTATGTCACGAGAAATATTTAAGTAAGTTAAACGCAGTGTGGCCATGCATACAAACTTCAGAAGTATGAAAAGGGAACTCAGATCAAATGGCAAAACAAGTATGTGGAAGGGGAAGGCCAGGGAAGCAGGTGGGGTTTGAATAGAGTTGATGAAAAAGAAAGAGAAGTTTCTACAACCTTCAATTGGGTTGGCACGCATTCCTTTGGGATAAGAAAAGCAATCCTAGGGGGCACTGTCAAAGACATCTTCTGAGGAAACCCTTGTTGGAAGCATGGGAGAAACTGAAGGGAAGATACTATTTAAAAGTGCCATGTTGGATTTCAACTATAGAGGCATTGACGTATCCAAATCTACTGAGCCCAGATAGGAAATGGATATACAAACAAATTTTAAATGAAAGAGGGGACTTGAAGACTTTGGAGGAATTAAAAAACTTGGGGTTGCAAATTGACTGGTGGGCCTATCTACAAATTAAAACTAAATATAAGAAGGATAAGGAGGTGTCTGGGATGTATTTGGAATGGCAAGAAATGGATAAGATTATATTCGGGGGAGGTAAAATATTGATTACAAAACTATATAACTTTCTTTTAAATTTGGAGATGGAAGAAGAAATTGTCAAAGATAGCATGAGAGCTTGGGCCAAAAACTTTGGCTATGCCTTGAACCTAGATAAATGGCAAAAAAACCCTGGGAAATTAATATTAAAATGACAATGGCAACATCTTATAAAGAGAATATATTAAAAATGGTTTATAGATGGCACTTACCCCCAGCTAGGCTCGCAAAAAATGTATCCAGATGTGGCACCAAACTGTTGGCAATGTGGCGACAAACAAGGTTCATTTTACACCCTTTGGTGGCTCTGTCCGAAAGCAAAAAAATTTGGAAACTTATTGCAAGATGGGAGATAATGGGAACCGAGTTAGAAATGAAACCCGAATTATTTCTACTAAATATGATACCAGATGAGATAAAGAAAGAGAAATGCTACTTAATCCTACATTTGATTACGGCGGCGAGGATAACCTATGCACAGCATTGGAAGAATAAAAAAAATACCGAGTGAAGAAGACATCACTAAGAAAATGTTGGATTGTGCTGAATTAAGTAGCCTTACTTTGATTTTAAGAAATAAAAGAGAAACAAAATATTATAAAGCATGGGAACCATGGTACAAACGGCTGTCTAAGAGACAAAAACAAGAATAGAGGAAATAAGATATAAGTCGATAAATCATAAACCTATTTTGATAATATATTTTTATTTATTGAGGAAATAATATCTACGGTTAGAACTATGATGTAAATCCATACACAAGGTATCCGCAAATAGGGATGGAAGTTTATCCCTTTTTTTAGGTATAAAGTATATAACGTTGCGTTAAATTTGTTTCCTATGTTGTACATTTGTATATATTTGTTTTAACATCTTGTTTTTAAACCAATAAACTTTGTTTTAAAAAAAAACAATAGAAAGCTAAAAATTACAGCCGTTTGCATTTTAACTTTAATATATAATTGCATCTAAAAATTAGGTGTTCCACTTCTTTGTCTCTTTCCGAAAACTGCAAGACATCTGTTAGCTGGCAAGCAGCAACTCGGCACAAAGAGCAACTCTGGCATAACTCCAATGCTCCCTTTTAATTACTGTGCAAACGGAGCTTCATTTAATTGCAGATGAGAAACTTGGTATGCGTGCTCTGTAACTTGCAATAGTATGCAAAAACGCTTGTTTTCTGATACATTCCCATTTGCTATTCAAGAAGACTTCAGGGAAAGTGAATGGTAGCCCCTCACAAGTGCTGGATTTCCACTGCATGTGCCAGGCAAACATCTAGCTCAAAGAAAGATCTCTTCTGAGGGATTTGGAAAACAAAAGATTGCAAGAAATCAAGAGAAGTGCAGTAAGGCGTACAGAAAACATGCAAATTAAGGCTGTCAGAGGCTTTAGTTAAAAGAGCAGCAGCTCCCCATAAACACTGATAAATGTACGGGAGAAAAAAGTTATTCATTAGAAATAATATGGCCTACCACTCGAATACTAAGATGAGTAGGCTAGAAGTACTTGGTCAACAAGAATTAAGGTGTTTGCATGCAAAACCAGGCATTGACAAAGAGATGTTCCGGGAGCTACTGACCGCTCAGAGCTCTAACTCTGCCGAAGCTCCTAATCAAACATGCATCAATCACACGTACTGTATTATCCAACCAAATGTAGAAATTAATTTAATAAGACGCCAAACTTCAACAATGGCTTCAGCTGCTCCCATTTCCCCAAGGAATCTTAGTTTAATGCTGCTTATTGGATGGAAGAGAAAGAGGGAAAGAGAAAGAGCATCTGGCTGAAAAGAGTGATTAAGCAATCCACTTTCTGGCACTGATGCTTAATTCCCATTGAGGTGCGTCCAAGATTTGCTGAGACTAAACCTTCTATCATTTTTTTTTTGAGGTTCTGTTTGATTGCTGACCACACGTTGCATAATACAGCATTGCTTGCACTCAGAATAATATAAGTTACCCAGTTCACATTGGTGTACATATTCTCATCTATGTAAAAATTAATCATTTTTTTGTAACCAGTTTTTAGAGAGTGATAGAAATAATATGACAAATGCAATAGAACAGCAAAGGATAGTTGTAATTATAAAATTAACTAGTACCTGAAACCCGAAAGACTCTTGAGCAGCTTATAGAAATGGAACTTTACCCTTAGCACTCACTCTAAAGAATCAAAAAGGCCACAGTTTTCAGGATAGGGAAACCAAGTTTAAGTAGACAATTGATTGGGAGTTAGGACAGATAGTAACCACAGTAGAACAGAGCTAAGCTTTCGTGCTCTACTCAACTTCATTCCAAATGGAATAAATGTTAAAATCATCAATATATTTCAATATCAGCATCTGAGCTAGTCTTAAAAAATGCAACTGATAGCCAATGCAGTTGTAGCGAGACTGCCAGTTGCATTTTTTTCAGACTTTTGGATCTCCATTAGAATCTAAACATTATGCTTGTTTGTTTTCTAACATAATATTCAGAGGCAACTCAAAGTAAAAGGAATTGCAGCGCTCTACTATGAAGCATGTGATTAATCAGAAGCATCAATGATAGTTAGATTAACCCAGACTGCATTGTCATCGTCTGCTTTGTTGGCCCACAAGTCCAAGTATATCTCAAGATTCACAGTGAATATTTTGCAGCAGTGCAGCAGATTTTTTTCCAGGACTAAATTAACATTTGTGTGCAGATAGGAGGATCCCCAGATCTTCCAAGTCCTCTACTGATTCTTTTTATTGGATTAATAACTTTTATCTGGATTAATCTTTATTTGTCAGAGTGCCAGACCACCAAAATCTCATACACGTTTACAAATTCTGAGATTTAGGTTTGAAAATAATCTTGGTGTGAAGTTTGTGTTTGAATGATTTATATGGAAACATTTGGGTGATCAAACAGGACTCTTTTCATTGTGTTTCAGCACAAAGATTCAAATAAGTCACCTTTAATAATGTCACCGCTTTGACTCGATAATTATATTAATTCTCCATGGTTGGTATCATCTGTAAGTGCCATTTGTTTAAAAAGGCAGGAAGAAAGCAAGAAAATATCCCTTTCATGTTGCTATGGATGTACATCAATCCCCATTTATGTATATATGCATGTATTTCTTTCCCAGCAGGGATCTCTCAGATGATATCCGTGGCAATTACATTTTCCCAACGTCCTCATCAAAAGGGCAATATTAATTTTAAAGCCCCAGCTGGAAACAAAATCTGCTTTCCTTTCTACCCTGTAGATTGATGAGGCTCGACTTCCTGGGGCAGAATAAAGTGTTCTGGTGAAAGGAATGAGTGCAACTAGAAATGGAATTAGAGCATTTAATAAGTTGAATTGGTTTGTAATGACCCAGATGGCTACAGTATGGATAGACTGTGCAACTTGTACTGCAGCATTAACTTTAAAAACCATCATCTGGGTTGTAGGTGCAACATGATACAAATACTCTGAACGAGCCTTATTGAATCTCTTGAGAAACCAGTAAGGAATCACCTGTGCGAAAAAAAACATTGTTTTTTAAAAAGGCAGACAAGATATTGATAATCAATTTACCTCACCACTGATGAGCAAGGTATTAAAATACATCATGCAAATTACTCTGTATTCCTATTTAAAGATGCAACACAGGTGGTGATCTTGGCAGGTCTGGTTGCATCAGGGGTAAGGAATTGGGAGTGTGCTTTTCCTACAATTTCTCTTCACTTCTTCATAAATTTCTTTTAGAATAGAATGACAGAGTTGGAAGGGACCTTGGAGGTCTTCTAGTTCAACCCCCTGCTTAAGCAGGAAACCCTACATCACTTCAGACAAATGGTTATCCAATCTCTTCTTAAAAATTTCAAGTGTTGGAGCATTTACAACTTCTGGAGGCAAGTTGTTCCACTGGTTAATTGTTTAACTGTCAGGAAATTTCTCCCTAGTTCTAAGTCACGTCTCTCCTTGATTAATTTCCACCCATTGCTTCTTGTCCTGCCCTCAGGTGCTTTGGAGAATAGCTTGACCACCTCTTCTTTGTGGCAGCCCAACAATACTGGAACACTACTATCATGTCAGCCCTAGTCCTTCTTTTCATCAAACTAGACATACTCAATTCCAGCAACCGTTCTTTATATCCATTCTCATGATCCTTGTTGAATGTACCCTATTATTATTTTCCTTTGTGTACACTGAGATCATATGCACCAAAGACAAATTCCTTGGGTGTCCAATCACACTTGGCCAAAAAAGAATTCTATTCTGTTCTATTCTATTCTATTCTGTTCTGTTCTGTTGTTCTGTTCTGTTCTGTCCTTTCTGTCCTGTCCTGTCCTATCCTATCCTATTCTAATTATATTCCTATTTCTATTCTGTTTTAGCCTCAAGTCCCCTAATCATCTTCTCTGCACTCTTTCTAGAGTTTCAACATGTTGTTTACATCATGGCGACCAAAACTGGATGCAGTATTCCAAGTGTGGCCTTACCAAAGCATTATAAAGTGCTATTTACACATCATGTGGCCTTGATTCTATCTTTCTGTTTATGCAGCCTAGAACTGTGCTGGCTTCTTTGGCAGCTGCAGCACACTGCTGGCTCATGTTTAAGTGATTGTCCACTAGGGCTCCAAGATCCCTCTCAGTTACTACTATTGAGTGAGGTGCCACATGTACTGTACCTGTGCATTTTGTTTTCCTTGCCTAAGTGTAGAACCTTACTTTTTTCACCACTGAATTTCATTTTGTTAGAGAGTGCCCAATGTTCAAGTCTGTCAAAATCCTTCTGTATCTTAAGCCTATCTTCTGGAGCGTTGGCTATTCCAGAAGATAGTTTTCAGATATTCCAGAAGATAATTTCCTTCCTTTCCAGGATCTGGTACTAAATCTGATTATTAACAAGATTTCCACATAGGTCATTAGGATCAAACAACGTACACATTATATGGCAAATAAATAAAATTACTGTAAATAAGGTGAGCCTCCAAATCCTCCAAATCCATTTTAGAGCTTATTTTTAAATTCTGATGCTAGCTTCCACCAATGTTCAATTAAAGGGTTAATCGGAAAAGCTATGAAAGCTAGGCAGGAACTTGCAGAAGAGATTCTGAAGCAAACATATGACAGATTGGAATTTACTCTTTTCAGTGTAATCAAACTAGGGCTATGTTTAAAACCATAGGTTGTGGGATTTTTTTTTTTGAGTTTTCTCTTCTTACCCAAAAGGATCGCCAACTACAAGAAAAGCCACATCAGTTTGATGCGCATCTTTCAGGATACTATCAGCATCTTGCTCTACGATATCTCTGTCAGCAAGGATCAGCTCTTTACCATAGAAATCTTCCTAGAAAAAGAAAAAGGTAATATATGTAGCTTATTTGTTCTAAAGGAAACTAAGGTGACATACCAAAAAAAATGGCACTATGATACTGTCATAGCTATCCTACAAAGCCGGTTAGGATGACATAGTGTGGATGCTTAAGAAACTGTCCCAAATATTGGGGCCAGTGGTGGTATTCAATTTTTTTTTACTACTGGCTCTGTGGGTGTGGCTTGGTGGGCGTGGCTATGCAGTTGGCCAATCAGAGGTGGTATTTGCCAGTGTCGGCCAATCAGAGGTGGTATTTGAATCAATCAAAATTATAGCTACCGGTTCTCCAGAACCTGTCGGAACTAGCTGAATACTACCTCTGATTGGGGCACACAATTTTTGGGTGGTTGAACATAGAGGATGGGTATGTTCTTTTTAAATATTATTATCAACCAATGTGGATAGCAAATGGGCCTGATTTTTTCATGCCTTTCTGGACCGGGGAAATTGAAATGTTCAATTTTCAAATCAATTTTCAAATTACTTTCACAGTTTAAGAGGCACTAAAGTCTACTTGAAGATTTAGCTATGCTATCTTAATTCCAGGAAAAAATCACACTGCCAAGCATTCAGTGACCTACTGAGCAATTGTAGTAGCAAAATTGCAGGGAGCTTTGGGTATTACAAGCAGAGAACTATATGGGTACAACACGCTGAGAGCTATATGGCTTATTTAAAGGAATGGTGTATTGCAAAAATTACAAATGGGTGGCTTTGCCTCTTGTGTTAAGTCATCAACTATTTATTTTATTTATTTATTTTATTCGATTTATATAATAATAATAATAATAATAATAATAATAATAATAATAATAATATATTAGATTTATACCCCGCCTCTCTTCACCCAAAAGGGGAACTCGAGGCGGCAACTATTGTTAACAAACTATATAATTGGCCCTATTGTGTTTCCAAGAGTTGGAGACAAATGGGACTGTGGAAACTGGGCACCCAACTTCAATGCCAAATCTATATCTTACCAGTCAGAACATATACTTTCATCATTAAAAGGTCATGATAATCCAATGCCAAACTTTTAAAACATTCAAACTTTTTGGCTCAGAATTATTTAAGTCCATATATGATCACCAAATCAAACTGTAATTTATAAAGCTTTTATGTTCATTGCCTGTTGTGTCTGTATTCTAACTTTCCTCCATAGTCCGATTATATGTGGACTGAAACAAGATATAGCCGTGATGACGAACCATGAGTGCCACAGGTGGCACGCAGAGCCCTCTCTCTGAGCATGCGCTGTCGCCCCAGTTCAGCTTTACTGTGCATGCGCGCTTCCCACTGGCCAGCTGGTCTTTGGATCTCTGCTGCAAATGTGCAGAGGTGGGGTGCACAAGGGGGGTGTCATGCACGCATGCGTGGCACCGGGCGCATGCATGGGGGGGGTGCGCTTTGGACACTTGGTGCCCAAAAAGTAAGCCATCACTCAGATATAGTAACTAGATACAATATTATATAGGACATTTCACACCAGATTAGGGATCAGAGTACTGTTTTCATTGCTTTGATATTATTTTACACTTCTTGCCTACCAGTATATTCACATACCAGTGCTTCTTTTCCAACAGTTAGGATAGAAGTGTAGGCTTCCAAATATACTCTGCTACACTGCTTTATTACTTCCAGTCCTTTTACTGTAATATCTTTGGCATCTCCAAGTCCAAGACCAATCAAGTAAAGCATTTTTTTTAAAAAACAAAAAAACCAAGAAATGCTTTGGTGTGGAGGATATTTACACCTGTCAATTAAACAGACAAAAATACCATGAAAATCAAACATTGAAACTTAATAGGAAGTTTGAGAAGTTCTATACAGGTAGACCTCAAGTTACAACAGTTCATTTAGTGACATTCAAAGTTACAACAGCACTGAAAAAAGTGACATGACTATTTTTCACACAACCATTGCAATCTCCATGGTCACATGATTAAAAATCAGGTGCTTGGCAACTGTCCTACATTTATGACAGTTGCAGGGTCATGTGATCATCTTTTGCAATCTTCTGACAAGCAAAGTCCAAGAGATTGAATAACAACCATGCTAATAATTGCAGTGATTCACTTAACAACAGTGGAAAGGGAGGTCATAAAATGGAGCAAAATTCACTTAACAACTGTCTTAATTAGCAACACAAATTTTGCGCTTAATTGTGGTTGTAAGTCAGGGAGTACCTGTAGTTCAAACATAGTGGGGGGGGGAAATTACTGGAAAAGTTATTGGACTATATTGACAATACAATGCATCACTCTTCACCTCTGTAGTTATAAAAACGAAACCAATAGATTAGATGTAAAGTACAATTGCATGTATATGGTTATTAAATTTCAACATTCCAAAATATTATGAATCATAGTGAATTTTTTTGCTCAACATTAACAATTTCATCAATACTATTCACGTGTCTGATTATCTACACAACTATCAATGTGCTGATTACTTCATGCAATTAATGTGTAAAGCTAATGTGGAGAAATTGAAAAGGTTTTTCTAATGGTTATTCACCACTGGTTAAAAAAAAAAGAATGGGACAGTACTGATTGATTAATTGCTGCTGCTGTTAATGTACATTCTATCTTGAATCGTATTGTTTGGGAATTGAATTAATTTTACCATAAACGTTCTATTGTATGGTTGTAAGCAATCATTAGTTGGGAAGAACTAGCAATATATAAATCTAAATAATAACTAAAAAAAATGACAGCTCCTTGTAAAATCTGTGAATTATGTTGTACCATATTTTCACTTTTCTTCTGTTCCTTTAGCCATTACCAAAGGCACAATGTTAATTTTACACATGCATTTATTTAACTGACTTAAAAGTTCTATACTCTAATCCTAATCCTATGCATTCCCCTTTTTAATACACCATTCCCTTTTCTTAGGTTTACTTTATTTTTCTCCAGTAAGCCCTTGGGCTTTTATATAAAATGAATGCACTCTTTGTTCCAAAGCCACCCAGCAGCCACCCAGCAGCCCCTCAGCTGCAACTCTCATCTCATTCTGAAATCTCTTTTATCAGAACATCTTTTTCTTTTAACTTGTAAACTATCCATGACAAACTGTTACAAAGCAAAACATGAATAAACGATTTATCAATCATTTATACAAATACAGGCAATATATTTATGAACTCCCAGAAGTTTATAGGCTAAAAAAATGAGGGGATTTTTTTTTTCCTAACTCGAATCTCCATCCAGGTCTAACCTTAGTACATTCCACCAAGGTTACTCATTGGTTGTTATCTGTGGCCACTTTATCTAATCTTTATCTAATCCAGGGGTCTCCAACCATGGCCACTTTTAAGACTTGTGGACTTCAACTCCCAGAATTCCTCAGCCAAGTGTTGGCTCAAAACTCAGCTTTGTTGGCTGAGGAATTCTGGGAATTGAACTCCACAAGTCTTAAAGTGTATTTATTTATTTATTTATTTGGATTTATACCCCGCCTCTCTTCCCCAGTCAAGGGGAACCCGAGGCAGCTAACAAC
>JANHGC010002525.1:182390-196158 GCA_027560395.1 Boaedon fuliginosus | reverse complement strand
CATTTTTACTGTCCAAAGTCTCTTTTATCTCCATTCCTTCTACTTTTAAATCTTCTCTGTCATCATCACCTTGTTTGAGCGTGACCACTCTTGTTGAAAGTTGAAGACAGAGATGTAGCAGAGATGTATTGTGGCACCACAAAAAATGTTTTAACAAGTTTTTTTGTGTAAACTTTTTAGAAAAAGGAAGCCTGTGGGAGAGAAACAAGTAATAGCAGAAATGTTTGCCATGTAAAAGGGCTGGAACTTGGTGTGCAGAATAGGTATTCATGCTAGGCTTTGGTAATGTTTAGTAGGTGCTTAAATTCAGTGAGGATTTTTTTGTTTTTTGTTTTTGGAAGAAAAATTCTTGCTAAATTTCATGGACCTTTCCTGCTGCCATAACAGTTGGGAAATTGCCATAATTTTAAGTTGGATAGGCCAGTGTAATAGTATATCCATGCAGTTTCTGTCAGAGAAGTAGCATAATTTGACATGGGCAGATTTTGGACATTGTACTAAGCCACTAACCACTGATAGTTTATTGAATAATCTACAGCCAGCCATCTACAATAAACTAAGGCACACCCAACAGTCCATTTTAGAGCCTAATACATTATGTGAACCAGTCACAATTTTGAATTCTGCTCAGGCATCCATTCTTCTTAGACTTGATCCACTGTGAGACATCCAAACTAACCCACTTCACTGAGTTATTGTGAGAATAATAGTTAAACACCAGCTGTTAAAATCTATAAGAGATGTATATGTATAGAATATGTCTATTTTTTTTTGCAATTTTTTTAAATTTCTTGTAACATTTTAAAACATCGTCCAACATTGAACTTCATGTTACATAGGGTTTTACATACTAAAATCTTTAATGATCATTGCATTTTCCTCTTTTCTATTTCTGTCTCTTCTCTTTCTTACTGTTTTCTACAATTTTTAAATATATTTGTCTACTTATCCTTTTAATATAATAAGATAATAATGTAATGCTATAATATTTTAATATACACATAAATATTCACATAATTTCATGCATTATTCTTCTTCCTTCATTTACCTTTTTTAATTCTATCTTCTAACCAGTTATAGAACACTTGCCATATCTTATAATATTCACTATCTTCCTTTTCTTTGATCACTGATGTTAATCTGTTCATTTCTGCACATTCTAATATTTTGTTAATTATCATATTCTTAGTAGGTATTGTTCCCTTCCATTGTTGCGCAAATACAATTCTAGCTGCTGTCAACACATGAACTGAATCTAGGTCTATTTTTAATTACCTTTGAAGAATTCAGAATAGGAAATTGAACCTGCAGTCTGCCAATAGCAATGGAATCCAGTTGAGTTTAATTTGGGTAGACTATAGTGCTTATTACACTGTAGCAGTTTGACTGCATAAAGTATTAATACAGTATATTTTGACAATCAAGGAAGTAGATAATCTTTATTGTTAGAAATTCATGATGTTCTCTTATTCCATGTATGTTTCTTTCATGGGTGCAGCCTAGCCAACAGCTACTGAAGGGCATACATTGCCATTGGGTAAAAACAGATTTCTATAAAACGTTATGTGATAGGTTAAATTACAGGTCAATTTCATGATTAGCAACCAAAAATCTATAAGATACAGCCAAAAGGGTTTAGGAAGCAAAATCGTTGCTGTCCTGTGAAATGAATGTTTCCAAAATATTTCACAAAAAGACCAGATGGACATTTTGTGATATCAAATAATTAACATCCTTCCCATTAAACCAAGATTAGATTAGAAAACAAATCAAAGGCAATAGAGAAATGTTGCCTTAACATGCTCATAAATGAATAAATGAAGTTCAAGGTGTAGAGAGCAAGTTTCCAATTTAACCTCTTTTTCCTTGTAATAACTCCGCTTGTTCTGAACACGAGAGACTTCTGATTTTGTGGTTGTACTGTCTTTTGGTACTTCCTTTTAGCGTACGTTTATCACAATTGTAGTTCAAAATTGCTTTTCTTTGCCAGGATCTTGGCAAAATCTGGAAGAGCTGAATGGCTGCATCATGTGAGACTACAAGTTGGGTTGCAGCCATAGCATCTTCAGCTGAATTGAGGGGGGAGAAGAAAGGTTGATTTTGTGCTTCCCTTGGGAGCTTTTGACATGTCTTGTCAACAGAAGCAACCATGCAGAATTCTGGATTTAAAAACTTCCTTTTGCAATTAATGCACATCTATTAAGTACTGTGAAGAATTAGCGGAACAGTTCTCTGCTGCTTAGTTCTTGCTTGTCAGTATGGTATGGAAGAAAATGAATGTACACAAAAGGCTCCAGGGTGGCTTTTATCAGTGAGATTCCAGCTTCTGAACATGGTCTGTCTTGTCTTACAGTCTTGAAGACAAAAAAACATCAGTATGTGAGATTATACAGATGTCGTGCTTATTTAATGCATTAGAAGCATACTTGTTTAATATAAAATAAGTGCCGATGGAATTTTATATCTGATATAACTATGCATAGGCTTGTGGTGTGATTTATTTAATCCATTCTAGGAAAGTAAGGTAAAGGTAAAGGTTCCCCTTGCACATACATGCAAGTCGGTTCCCGACTCTAGGGAGCGGTGCTCATCTCCATTTCAAAGCCGAAGAGCCACTGCTCTCCGAAGACAACTCCGTGGTCATGCGGCCAGCATGACTAAACACCGAAGGCGCACAGAATGCTCAAAGGTGTTCCCTATTTTTCTACTTGCATTTTTTTTACATGCTTTCGAACTGCTAGGTTGGCAAAAGCTGGGACAAATAATGGTAGCTCACTCTGTTCCGTGGCACTAGGGATTCGAACCGCCAAACTGCCAACCTTTCTGATCGACAAGCTCAGCATCTTACCCACTGAGCTGCCGCGTCCAACAGGAAGCTAGAGACTTTCATATACAGTTGTGGTTTACTTACAAAAATGACAAATCAAGCATAATTAATTGCCATCTCAGCTGATGCTCTCCCACCTCACCCAGGAACTAAGAAACTTGTACATGAGGGTGGAGGTTCGTTCTCCGAGCTTTTGGGTTGGTTTCCGAACATTTCGTTACCAGGTAATCTTCAAGTTACCTAGCCTGGTAACAAAACATTCGGAAACCAATGCACAATGTCTGAGAATGAATCTCTACCCTCATCCTACACCCGAGCTACAAATATTTGCCACCATCGCAAGCTTGTACATTTCTGGACCAAAGTAGGACCGCCTTGTAATTTTAGTTTGGCTTGGCAATTTCACCAACACAATAGGACTCTTACAAAATCTGATTAAGTTCTATAGGTCACAATGAATAGATTGCAGGAAGAGAACAAGAAGGAGAAAGTCAGTATTCAAGAAAGTGAATAATCATTGGAAAGGAATTTAGTTTCCATCTTGGAATTTAGTTTTATCTTGCTTACACTTGTCCTTTGTTTCTGTCTCAGGCATTGTAGTTGTGTATATTTGTGCAGCTAAACTGCTTAGATAAAAAGTGATAATAAATTATGACTTATTATTACAGTACCAAGGAATCTTAATTTTACACATTGCCCCTTTGTTGAGCTATGATGAGATCTTTTGTTTCCATTTTTGGTACATCATTTATCCAGAGACAGAATTTAATTTAAATTCTTCTATATTGAAATAAGCCATCTTTAAACTAAAGGATATGAAGCAATTTTGTTCTGACAGATGATAACTTACCATATTTTAGGTTTCTAAGGTATTATTAAACTGTAGCTAAACTGAAATAGGAATAGTTGTGTTGTGAAAAGGGGGGATAGGGACCTCAAGATTAATTGGACCCCATTTTATTCCAACATAGTTAGTAGGTTTCTCTTGCTAGATCCTTCTACTAAAATAGTCTTGTATCCTACATTTATTTATCTTATAGCATGTTATGGATCCATAACAGTGCAGTATTTTTAAAGTGTCAATAATCCTCTTTCCCCAATAATTTTCAATTGATGGATGCGTAATTAATTACAAAAATCAAGTAGGAATAAAACCCAGAAGTTGATTAAAGTTAAAAACATGTTTATTTACCAAGATAACCCAATCTAGTAATAAAATTGTAACTAGTATTTTTTACTTGTGGTGAATTTTCTTCAGATAGTTCACCACTCCAATCCTAAAACTCTGAATGATTTCTAAGGCATTATGTTGATATTTGACGAATACACTAGCAAAGGCCAGCTTTCTTCAACTATATTTTTAATTCTGTTTGATTACCTTAATGTCTGTCTATGCACCTAAGAATGTATCTAATAATACAGTGAATTTGTTTGTAAATTTTATTTTTATTTTATTTATTTTGTATTCCACCTTTTATTATTTTTACAAATAACTTAAAGCGGTGAACATATCCAACCTATTTCCTTCCTCCTATTTTCCTCACCACAACCACTGTGAGGTGTATTGGGCCTAGAAAGAATGACTAGCTGACTTTCATGGCTAAGTCAGGATTTGAACTCACAATCTCCTGCTTTCTACCCTGGTGCCTTAACCGCCACACTAAACTGGAAGGTAGTTTACAGTTTAATAGATCTGGGAAATAAATTAATTGCTTAAAAAGAATAATCCTGTTTTTTCATCTCGTTGTATACAAAGATACCTTTTCAGGTTTCTCTGCATTTCATGGTGGGAATTAAAAGAAAATTAGAGAGACTGAAGATCTAACCAGGTATACTGTAGGAAGTCCTGAAAAGTCATTTCAGTCGTAACAAAAGAAATAGAGTGGAAATAATTTTAAACTGGTTCACACCAGCAATCCTTCGTGAACTATTAACTGTTCGGATCTAGTCACAAAACATTATTCTGAGGAGAAAAGGTTTAGTGAACCCTGGAAATTGGATTTGATTTATGCCAGAAAATCTGCCTTTTCACTGCTTGAGATTTTCTATGGAAGAAAGCCACAGCCTTTTACCAAACGGTTTCTAAGGAAACATCTTATAGCCGAGCATCTGAAAACAATTTGGTTGTTAATGAGAAATAGTTCTCACAACGGTGGGAAAGTGTTGAGTGAAAGAAAAGACTTCAAGATTTTGGCACTTTCTCCCGAAAGACATTTGAAAATAAAAGTGTGCTGCTGCTGTAGCCCAGCTTATGAAATTTCCTACATGGAGTGGGCTTTCATTACCTGCTTTTCAATTGTCCCCACTCTGGTTTCAGATCTCCTCCTCCTTCCTGTAGATATACTTTTTGGGGGAAAAAAATACCCTGTGCCTTATGCTTGCTTTTAAAAAGAAAAGAAAAAAAGAAAGAAGATTG
This sequence comes from Boaedon fuliginosus, assembly GCA_027560395.1. Classification (NCBI taxonomy): domain Eukaryota; kingdom Metazoa; phylum Chordata; class Lepidosauria; order Squamata; family Lamprophiidae; genus Boaedon; species Boaedon fuliginosus. Next base: position 190,915 of record JANHGC010002525.1, on the reverse strand, counting down.
GCAGTATGGAACAGGGTCTCTGATCTGGGTCCTTTAGCGCTCACAGTTAACATGCCCTTGGAGGTCTGTACTTCAGGAAGAGTCATAGAGAAGAAGGATGATATAAAAACTACTGTCGTTTTAATACTTCAGGCTAAGTTAAGACGTAGTATGGTTTGTTTGGTTTTGGCATGTTGTGCTGTCTGCAACTATAGTTTCTGAGGCATGCTTTATGACTTAATGTATAAATTCAGTTACAGGAAGTCCTCGACTTATGACCACAGTTGGGCCCAGCATTTCTGTCACTAAATGAAACATTTGTTAAGTGACTTTTGCCTTATTTTACAACATTTCCTTCCATGGTTGTTAAGTGAATCACTGCAGTTGTGAAGTTAGTGACATGGTTGTTAAGTGAATCTGGTTTCCCCATTGAGTTTGCTTGCCAGAAGATCACGAAATGTGTCCACAAGACCCCCGGGACACAGCAGCTGTCATAAAGAGGAGTCAGTTGCCAAGCATCTGAATTTTGATCATGTGACTATGGGGATGTGTCGTAAGTGTGAAAAACAGTCATAAGTCACTTTTTTTCAATGCCGTTGTAACTTTGAATGGTCACTAAATGAAGTTGAGGACTACCTGTATATCAGAGGTGGTATTCAGCCAGTTCTGACAGGTTCGGGAGAACCGGTAGCGATAATTTTGTTTGGTCCGGAGAACCGGCAAATATCACCTCTGATTGGTTGACCATAGCAAATACCACCTCTGATTGGCTGACCACATAGCCACGCCCACCAACCCACACCCACAGAACTGGTAGTAAAAGAATTTGAATCCCATCACTGCTGTATATGTTACATGGCTTAGCACAATTGGTAGATTTTCATTCTGTTCATGAGTAAAACTAAGGCTTGGGTAAGGAAAAGCTTTGCCACTTCAGTCTTCTTATATCTAGCAGGAGATCCTATAATGATAGGTAAGGAATTTAGTCCCACATGTAACATGACCCCCCAAAGGAGTCCCCCAATCATAATAGCTATAGCAGCTTTTTTCTCTGCTTTTTTGCAGTTTTTATAGATGCTTTAATTAATTACAAAAATCAAATAGAAATAAAACCCAGGAGCTGATTAAAATTAAAAACATGTTTATTTATCAAGATAATCCAACCTAGTAATAAAATTGTAACTAGCACTTTAATTGTGGGGGGTTTTCATTAGATTGTTCAGAACTCTCAGTCCTAAAACTATGAATGATTTCTAGGGCATTATGTTGGTGGTGGTGCAGTGGTTAGAATGCAGTGCTGCAGGTTACTCCTGCAGACTGTCGGCTGCCTGCAGTTTTGGAGTCTGAGTCTCACCAGCTCAAGGTTGACTTAGCCTTCCATCCTTCTGAGATTGGTAAAATGAGGACCCAGTTTGTTGGGGGCGATATCTGATTCTGTAAACTGCTTAAAGAGGGCTGTAAGTAAGCACCGTGAAGCGTAAGTCAGGGGTGTCAAACTCGCGGCATCACATCGTTATGTGACGTATCAGGACTTTTTCCCCCTTCACTAAACCAGGCAGGGGCGGGGCCAGCACATGATGCATCCGGCCCACGGGCCGCAAGTTTGACACCCCTGGTCTAAGTGCTATTGCTATTTGACAGATACAATAGGAAAGGCCAATTTTCTTTAACTATATTTGTAATTCTGTCTGATTATCTTAATGTTTATCTATGCTAGGCATGTCCAAAGTCCAGCCCGGGGGCCAATTGTGGCCCTTTTTCAAATTTCGAGCGGCCCGCAGCCTCTCCTCCCCACCGGCGCACATTTTTCCCTTCACCGCACAGTGGTTCCCGCAGCTGTCTCCTGTTCATTTGCATTTAATGTTAAAGGTTCAAAAAATGTCAGGCTGAATGGTCGGCTCCCACACATTTTCACCCCACTAAATCTGGCCCTTCTTGCAAAACATTTGGACACCCCTGATCTATGCACTTAAGTATCTATGTATCTAATAATATACAGTGAATATTATTTTTATTTTATTTATTTTGTATTCCACCTTCTACCAATTTTGTCACCCACAGTGCTAGATTCCCATCTGAGGTGAGGATAGAGAGAACCTGAAATCCCTGGATATTTTTATTATCATCTGGTGGGGCCTGAAAGGGTGGATACGATGCTTAGCCCGGGCCTTTATCAAGTGGTAGGCTATGTGCTGAGCTTGATCCTTTGATGTGGGCTGACCTTGAAGAGAGGCCTCAGAGAGGTTTTTCTTTTACGGTTGTTTCTTTGGAGAATTGCAAGGCTCCTCTTTTTTTGTTGAGGTTTGGAGGATATTGCTGATGGCTGGGCTCTCAGAAGGTGAGAATGTGGAGGGAGTAAGGATGATGATCTTGATGGAGATAAGCAAAAGCTGCTTCCTTTATTTTTGGCTTCAGCATTCTGTGAACTGTGCCATGGTACTTATATGGCTTACATTTTAACACCACATGATCTTGGCCAATTGTTAAAAATCATATTAAACAAAATAAATCTCAGTATGATGTGATTGACTAGCTGTCTACAGATACCCCACAACTTATCACCATCTGTTTAGTGACTGATCAAAGATAGAATGATGCTTTAAAAAGGGACTTATGGCCGGTGCTCACACCTACAACTGTTGTATTATCCCCACAGTCACATGATTGTGATTCAAACAGGGAGGCATATCTAAATGACAGTGACAGCATCCAGCATCCTGGAGTCGTATAATCGTCATTTGCCACCTTCCTCTCTGGCTTCTGACAAGTCAATGAGGAAACCTGGATTCACTTAGTCATGTGATTCATTTAAGGACCATGCAAAAAATCATGAAATTGGTTGCAGTCACATGATGACTCACTTAATTTATTTATTAGTTGGATTTATATCCCGCCTCTCTTCCCCCAACGGGGAACTCGAGGCGGGGAACTTAACAATTGCATTACTTAGTGGCCAAAATTCCAGTCGTAATTATGCTGATAAGTAGAGGTCTATCTGTAGGGATGAGGTGGCTCAGTGGGTAAGACGCTGAGTTTGTTGATCAGAAAAGGTTGGCAGTTGGGCGGTTCGAATCCCTAGTGCCGAGTAACAGAGTGAGCTCCCGTTACTTGTCCCAGCTTCTGCCAACCTAGCAGTTCGAAAGCATGTAAAAATGCAAGTAGAAAAATAGGGACACCTTTGGGGGGAAGGTAACAGCATTCCATGCGCCTTCGGCGTATAGTCATGCTGGCCACATGACCACAGAGACGTCTTTGGACAGCGCTGGCTCTTTGGCTTTGAAATGGAAATGAGCACTGCCCCTTAGAGTTGGGAACGACTAGCACATATGTGCAAGGGGTACCTTTACCTTTACCTCTATCTATTAAAATGCTATTTCAAAACACATAAAAAATCAGGCTTTTGTGCTCCTTGTGAGGGGTACTTAGTTACCTATATACAATGAACAAACAGGAAGGCGTACCTAAATTTATATTTTAATACAAGGGACAAGTCACCTTTCCAGGTAAAAAGAACTGTCACAGTTCTTCTAAAAATGACTCACGCCCTTTCCAAATTATATATAAAAGAATTAAATGGCGAAAGTCTTGCAAAACTGTCGTATTTCATCCCCAGGATGTCATATGGTTTTGCCTGAAAAATACTAGTTTTATGAGATGGAAAGCCATTATTAAATGCTTAAAACATAATTATTTCAGATGCCATCTAGTATTATTGTGGTTGTCATACTGCTGCTGACCTCTGTTATACACTCTTCGAGAGCAAAGGGAAGGTTTCTACTGGAATCTTCATTTAAGTCATCCCTGTACATTTATTAAGATATTTGTGTGTAATTCAGGGAATTCCCACAGGAGATTGCTAAACCATGGATGGAATCCCCCATTTCCCTTGAAGTTTTGTCACAGTTCATTGGAAAAGATGTATAGCGATGACAACACTGTTTTCCCAAAAGTTTTTCATTTCATGACGGGTTGAAGTAACCCTGGTTTTCCAGACACCCATGTAAAAACTGCTATAAGAAGACACTCCTTTGAGCAGGGCTTTGCAAACAACGGTTACAACCCAATTTTAGGAAGGAATTTTCCGAGGGCTGGTTTTGTTTGCTAAATTCTGTTGACAGTTTCAAATATTTTTGTGGGCTATTGCACTTGAATGAAGAAGTAGCTTTGCTCCTTTGATAAGCTGACATTCAGAAGCTCATTTTTAAATGACATCAAGTCACACATCCCACATCACACATGGTAAACACATCATGGTTTACTTTGTTACAAAAAAAAAAGGCCAGTAGTCCTAGTGACCTTTACATAATGCTAGGCTAGTCACAGTTTTTATGTGTGGTTAGTATCTGAACTTGCTTTTGAAGCACCAGCTCTGCTAGAGAAACCACAGCTCTTTGATTTTAATTAGAAATGGCATTTCTTATACATTATTGGTTTATTAAAAGCCAGATAGATGGTTAAAAAAAACCTAAGAGAAAATAGCTTCCTTTTTTTAAAACTGTTTTTGATTTAGAAGTTTCTTAAACAAAAGAAGGGAGCTGAAAAGTCAAGTGATATTTTGTTAAAGCATTCCTATGATGCCTGAATGTTAAGTAACTCAGAGGAAAGCAAACCCCATTGCCATGGGACTGTAGAACTGAAGTGTAGCACAATCAGGCCTCATCCATCAGCCAGAAAACCGAGTGTTTTGTTCTGAAAAATCATAATGCAAGGAGACCAAGCTGACCCCACTTCACTTCTTTATCCTCTACTACCAGGAAACCACTAGAAGATCTACCATCAGAATGTGTTTTTCCCCTCTTGGTTTTTTTAACCCTTTTTTCCCTTTTGTGCCAAAGTTTTAAAGAAATGAACTTGAGATCAGGTCTGTCTTCTCTTCTTTGTTACTTGAAATATAAGGTAAAAATGGTTTAAATTAATAAGCGTCAGGTTTATTTTTTTCATTTACATATCCAGGTTCTGCAAAGACTTTCCTCAGACCTTGACATCAGGTGATATTATTCAGGATTAAAGCAAGTCGGATAATTATCCATAGGTTTCCTTAGCACACATCCTGTTTTTTACGCAAACAAAGAACTTCCAGAGGATAAATACCTAAGCTATGATTCTGAATTGCTGTAGGAAACACAATAGTTAAAATGTTTGACGCTTTTCAGGCAGGAAATTAATTCTGAGGGGCTGAAAAGCAGAGTAATAGCCTATTCATAGCAGAAGCCAAGTAAATGTGTAAAACTTTATGGAGCTGTTGAAAATTTAACAGATAGCCATTTTTTCATTTATATGTAGCGGTGTTGAGATTAGTGAATGGTTAGATATAATTAGGATTTAATGCCACACAATTTTATTTTCATTCCTATTTGCAAAGCTTTCAAGGAATTCTACAATGGTTTTATTCTCCCCATGAAACAGTATACAGAATTAAAGGCATACAACCAAGTTTTGGAGAAAAACTTGAGACAATAAACGTTGCATGGGGCTACCATATGAGATCTCTAAAAATCTGCTTGCAGATGATAACTCAGGTTTTTTTTAAAAAAAGTTTATTTGAAAAGGAAATGTGTTTGTACTAAATCAGACATTGTAGGAGACTCCTCTGCATCTCTCTACAGACATTTACTCTGTTCAATTCCTACCTAAGTATGTGCAAGATTGTTAAAAATGAGCTAAATCAGGGCTGTCAAACTCCTGGCCCATGGGCGGGATGTGTCACCTGTTGTGGGGGGGGGTCCCCATACATCACGTGACACTGCCGTGATGACAGGAGTTTGACACCCCTGAGCTAAATCATTAAAATACTATTTTTCATAAAGAACATTAACATTTCTCTATTTAGCCATTAAATAAGTGTTCCCCTTTTGGGTGAAGAGAGGCGGGATATAAATCAAATAAATAAATAAATAAATAAATAAATAAAATAAGATGCTCCAGTATTAAAGTTATATTCCTACATCTGATTTGAGCTAAATTTGGATTAAAGTTTTGGGAGAAAAAAAGATTCCTGCAGGCAGCATCTGAACAACAAGATACTGCCAGCTGATCCCTGAGGTAATATTCAAGCATCCTAGATGCTTTGTGGCTGCTGTGCAGCTTTTAAATTAAAATTCTGAGGCAACTGTGTGACTTTCCAGGCAGCCTTTGTTAACTGGAATGTGGTTAATCTAGACTCAGAATAAAGGGAAACTTGAGGGAAATCAAGTTGAAGGTGGATAGATGGTTGCTTGGCAACCCCAATGCCTCTTCTTGCTTCCAGATTCAACAGGAAACATTAAAATTGTATACCTGGCACTCAAGGGCTATATACTTTAATAATAGTGTGAATTTAAAACAAAAAAATGAGTTGAATTTCACTGATTGCTTTGGGTTGAAAAGAAATAAGGTCATATTTTCATTTAGTATTCAACTCCAACTTCCAACTTATAGGCTGGCCAAGTCCCAAAAGACTCTGGGCGGCTTGCAACAACCAGAATAACAATAAAACAATATGTACAAGTAGAAAAGGGCTAAGCCCAAGCGTTCAAATTTAAAAATACATTTAAAAATACATTATTTTAACTAAAATTTCCCGTCGACCCAGATGTTGAGCATTCCAAATGGGAGGAATCATCAGCCCCAAGCCTGTTTGCATAGCCAGGTGTTAATGGCCCGGCAGAACGGTCCAGATCCCTGGGGGCAGTTGGTTCCAGAGAGTCGGTGCAGCCACAGAGAAGGCTCCTGGCTTCAGAATCAATAGCAGTCATCTCTTTACACATATATTTCGTAACTAAATATTCTAAAGTGCAAAAATGTTTTGAATTCTCTCTCTATTTCTCTCTCTCTCTCTCTCTCTCTGTCATATTTTCTTGGAATCTGTGATGCATAAATCTGTGAGGAGGTTTGCAAGACCTTTAAAGGAACCCATTCATTCTGTTTTCTCTCTTAAAATTAATAAAGTTAATAAAAAAAGGTAAAGACAAGAACTTAAGGCTCCTCTATGGATTATACTGCATATTTATTTAATCAGGATAAATTTATAGTCTAGGAAACTACTCAGATTGCACCCTAGGTCTCTCTAGTTGGTGTAACCCCACTCAGCACCAAAGATGACATAATCCTGGACCTGAAGAGCCCCCAAAACCAGAGTCAGTCAGTCCTGCCCAGGGTTCAGATGAAGCCTGTTGTTCCCTATCCAGACTTTCTCTAGCATAATGCTCCTTCTTCCTCCTATTTTCTCCACAACTCAATGCAACCTGTGAGGTAAATTGGGGCTGAGAGAGAAAGTGACTGGTCCAAAGTTACCCAGTTGGCTTTCCTGCCCATGCCCTGACTTGAACCGTGGTCTCCACGTTTTTAACCTGGTGCCTTAACCACTAGGCCACACTGGCTTCCGTTACTACTTGGGGACCGCCATTCCTTCATGTGAGCCAGAGAGGGTGAAGCTTCATCACCCGCATAGTGAGAATAGAAAGGAAATGTGCAGGGTGAGAGCAGAAGGGTATTAAAACCCTAGCATAGAACCATGGAGGTTGTGTGTGTGTGTGTGTGTGTGTGTGTGTGTGTAATCTGAGGAAGTGGATAGAAAGCAGGGTGAAAGACTCCAACATTTCATGGAAACTTTGTGTCTTGGGGTGGGGGAATAGGGAGAGAATAGTGGGAAGAGCAGATTGGGGAAAGTGAGGAAAAGTAGGTCTGGGTCTCTTCTATAGTTTCCTTTGAGCCATAAAAGGGGAGGCAATCCAAAAAGTGAAGCATTGCGTCCCACTTTTTACACATTTGCAATGTTATATCCATCTTTTAGTTTGGATAAATAACTAGCATAGGTCAACCTTATTTTCCCCTTTCGTGTGTCTATTTTTAAGGAGAAAATAGGAGTGAATTAATGACAATTTCAGATGAGCTTGGAACACTGTTAATCTTGGAACACTGTTAAAACCGAAGCTCAGGAAACCATACATTGCAAAGTTAACAATCTCAGGAACTGGGCTAATACAATGGAGACTGGTGGTGCAAAGTTGTGTCTTTTGAAAACATTTCTCAGGGTTAGTTTATGTTACATAAAGCATAGATAGTCCTCGACTTACGACTGTAACGCAGCCCAGAATTTCGATTGTAAGACATGGAAGTCGTAAGTTGAGGTACGCACGTGACTGACCCAATTTTATGATCTTTATTGCAGCTATCATTAAGCAATCATTCACTGACTGTCACAGTCATTAAGTGAAACAACGCAATAATCAGCCATAAAGGTGATCTGATTGTCAACTTCTCAAAATGCAATCATGTGATGAGGGGGGAATTAATGAAGTCATAAATACCTTTTGGGAGCAGGGTCTGCAACTTCAAACGGTCGCTAAGTGACCAGTCATTAAGCAAGAACTACCTATATAGGGCTACCAGATCTGGCTATGTAAAGGTTGGAAGATAGAAAAGAATTATTTATATATTTATATATATATTTATTTATTTATTTAGATATATACCCTGCCTGATTTCCCAGATCAAGGGGAACTCGAGGCGGCTTACAATAAAAAACACCGTATTACAAAAGAAAAAGAAAAAAGACAACAATCACA
>JANHGC010002525.1:169013-180493 GCA_027560395.1 Boaedon fuliginosus | reverse complement strand
GACCTGATTCCCTATACCTACTCCCCAGAGATAATATGATAGTATGATTGGGTGAATGAATGTGTTTTGATTTTTTTTATTGTATAGGATTGTTTTTATCTTGTGTTTGTTCGCCGCCTCGAGTTCCCCCTTTGGGGTGAAGAGAGGTGGAGTATAAATTTAATAAATAATAATAATAATAATAACTATAATAGAGAGATGACCCAAATAATGAAACCAAATCGTTCCTAGTCAATTCATGTCACTTGGTTTACTTTATACTTCTATAATGGTCTGTAGGAAATACAGAGCATATTAACGAAATAATGACTTTTTTCCCCCCTCTGATGTTTCAAGGAACATCCCATCAAGGCGGCTATTCCCACGAGGCAGTGGTATACGCGCTTCAGAAATGTGGCATTCGTCATATCGACACGGCCAAACGATACGGCTGCGAATCGCTCCTGCAGAAGGCTATCAAAGAGAGTGGAATAGAACGGGAGGATCTCTGGATAACAACCAAACTCTGGCACGCTGACTACGGCTATGACAAAACGAAACAAGCCTGCTTGGAATCTTGCAACAGACTTGGGGTGGAATATCTAGGTAGGAAGCTGGTTTTTTTTTTAAAAAAAATTCCTGTTCGGATTATTATAGTCATAAATCTTGGTGCACATTTAATATATTTTTCTTATTGCATCACCTGTAACAACATGCTTTTATGATTGCTCTGGATCACAAATAAGAATTTTTAATAGGGAGATTATTCCTTTAGATCCTTTAGCTAATCTCTTTACCATAGGAAAGAAAACACATCGTAACAAGGATTAGAAGGTTATTAAGATAATTTGTCTCCTTAGCTTGAATGATTGATTATGTACCATCAGGTTGGTGAGAGTTCTGAATGATCTATCCCCAACTGCTCCTTCAGGTGCAGCCATTGTTGCTGTATCCATTGATGTTGTAATTGAGTCAATCTTTGCCAACATTTTAGACTTCTCTAAAGAGTCAGGTCTTCACATAACATGAAAATTGAAGCCTGATCATTTGTGCCTTGATTGAGACTCTTGAGTTGGTTTGTTCAATAATCCATTTCTTTAGGAGGGGTTTTTGACTATCCATGGTATTCTCCGAACTCTTCTCCAGTGCCAACATGAAAAAGTCTCAATAACTTTTCTATCCTGCTTAACCTTAATATCGATGCTAATTATTGCAGTACTCTTAAAGCACTCCCCTTCAGTTAGAGCAGAAAGGAACAATTCAGAAAAAGGCTCATGTGATCTGCATTTCTTACCTTAAATCAGGGGTCTCCAACTGATTTACCCCCACTACTGGGCCATGGTTTGTTTGGAACAGGGCTGTGTGAGCGGCTGGCTCCCACACGTGAGCAGTGGGCCAATGCATATGTTCAAAGCTGGAGTTATGTGAGCGGCAGCTGGTGTGCACATCTGCAACTTGAGTTACATGAGGTGTGGGCTGGTTTCCCTCTGCCTCCCCTGCCAGGCTGCCAAGCAATGAACGTCGGGGATGCTGCCTTAAATGATTGCCGCTGTTAATAGCAATGTTATTAGCAATGTTATCTGTTATAGCTTTAAACCAGCATTTAGCTGCTTGCTGTCATAAGATTTCTATACAGCTAGAATAAGTTCAGTCTTAGCACCATTTAATAGGAGACTTCCGGCATGACATCACGATGAATGGAGGCTGGTCAGGAGCTCTCTCCTGACCGGGTGACTTTTCCCCAACATTGAGCGGCTGTACTGAACGTTTCCGAACCTGAAGGGATTTGAGATTGAACGGGAAATCTCAGAGACCGGGGTGGCAGTGTGATCCACCCTGGTGTGGAGGTGATCCCGCCAGCACCAGCGGATGAAGAAGACAGTCTTTTGACAGTCCCAAAGTCGTGACAAGGCGTAAACTGTGTGGAAGCAGAAGCAAGCGGATTGGTGTATTGGAGAGAGTTTTGGGTTCCTTTTTGTGCTGAGAATTATCCCTGTGTATTTGTGGAAATAATTTCACGGAATGTGGGGTTTTCGCACGGAAACAGTGGCAAGCAGAAGGGTGAGAAGTAGTGATCCGGGAGGAGAAAGAAGAAAGAAGAAACAAAAATATAAAAGAACGGGTTTGGCAAGCGAAAGGAGATTTTCCGGCCATCTCCCCTTTCGAATACTCTGTAAATTCGATCCGATTTGAGACTTAGTGGGTGAGTTTTTGGGAGTTTGACCTGTTCAGTTGTTTTACTGCTGTTGAACTTGGAGAAGATGGACTGAATACGGACAGCACAGACATTTTCTTTTTGACAGTAACTGACAAAGAATTGTGATTGTTTAATAAGACACTGCCACCTCGTGTTGGCGGGGGGGGGGGAAAGGAGCTGATGCAATTGAAATCTGGAAGTGCTGAAGTTATAAGTAGCTGTTAATTTATACTTTACCTATTCTTCGCTTCTCTCTATTATTATTACTATATATATTACTAGAGATAAATTCAACTGGGTATTCTTTAGATATTTAATATTTATTAATTGATCCATTTATTAATTAGCTAGCAATTGATAATTGATATTAATTATAATCAGTATTGATCAAAGAAGTATATTGTGTAAAAATATATGAATCATAGAACATATACTAGACAGAACATAATTAGATTTCGTATATATATATATATACCTAGCCTATTAACTTACTAACTAATTTATTGTTTAATCAATTAACTGATAAATTGATTGATTTTGTACATATATACCTAGTCTATTAACTTACTAACTAACCTATTGTTTAAGTAATTAATTGATGAATTTATTAATTTAGAAATATACCCTATGAATTAATTAGAACTGAGATATATTGAATAGAGAAAAACCTTAAAGTGGGAAGTAAAATCGTATGCTGATTTGGAAAAGTCTTCTCTGCATTCCGGGGATGTCCAACACCTCCACCTCCGCACTGACAAGAATAGGGAAAAAGAACCCCGTGGCTGCTTCCCCAATTACGACAGTGCCAACAACCAAAGGAGTAGAAAATATGGCACAATCTGAAAAAGTTTCCTTACAAACACTCCAGGCAACACTACAGATGATGCAGGAGGCTATATTAAAAAATCAAGAATTGATGACCAATACAATGGGGAGAAACCACGAAGAGATGAAGAACGGTATGGAAGTGATGAGAGGAGAGAATAGAGATATGGGGGGAAAACTTGGGACTATATAGAAAGCAACTGTACACAATGAGCAGAAAATAAAAGAAGTAGAGGAGAAAACAACGATGGAGGAAAAGATGGGAAGGTGGGAACAGAAACAGATGCAAATAAATAAAATTCTCGAAGATGAAATTATTATGCTTGAAATGGAGAAAGCTTCCTTCTTTCTTAGATTCCATAATGTGGAGGAGGAGGAGAAGGAGAAAGATGAACATCTTGGAAATAAGATGGTGGAGATTTTGCGAAAGCCCTCCACAAGGATTAACAGGAGATACTTAGAGACGTGGACAAAGTCTATAGGGTCTACATTTCAAATGCCAGAAGACAAAAAAAATGGTTGAGGGAGGAGCTGTATAGGACAACTAGAGAAACACCGATGATGTACCATGGAAAGGAAGTGATAACGTTAAAACAAATCCCAAGAAGAGTGAGGGACAACAGACGAAAATACCAATTTCTTATGACGCAGTTAATGAAGTACAAAGCTATATACAAATGGTTAGTGCCCGAGGGGTTGCTAATTAAATGGTAGGAAAAAAAGGTTAGGATCGATAATATTCAAGATGCGCATGAATTCTTCAAGAATCAATTTGTAGATAGAGAAATTAAAGGGGAAATTGAGAGCAAAAGCTAAGACGAAGGATCAAGTGAAGAAAAACTAGAAAGAACAACGAGAAACTAGGCAGACAAGGAACACAAGACCTACTTACAAATAGGCAACATGGATAAAATTAAATTGATCTCAGTAAATGTCAATGGATTAAATGAACCTAAGAAAAGAAACCAGATTTTAAACAAATTGAGTAAAGAAAAAGTGGATATAGTTTGTCTACATATTAAAAAACAATATAATAACTTGCTCTCCTGTCCAAAATTGGGAAATATGTTTATAATGTTGGCAGAGGGAAAAAAGGGTGGTGGTATTATTTATAAAAATGTCATAAATAAATAAATATTAAGGATCACCTAAAAGGAGATTGGAAATATATGGATGATGAAGGTAGAATAGTGATGGTGGAGACGGTAATATGTTATAAAAAAGTTTTGCTAGTAGCGATATATGCTCCGAACATTAATCAGACGGTGTTTTACAAAAGAATTCATGATATAAGTGCAGATTTAAATTATGAACATGTATGTATGATTGGAGACTTTAACACAATTGCGAATACTAAAAAGGATTACAAACCCAATTTGATACAGGGGAGAAAAAGGAAACTTAATAGGAAAATATTACCAAAAAGCTTTTGGGATATGACATATGAAATAGGGCTAAAAGACATATGGAACAAAAGAAATCAAATGGTTGGGCAATTTACACACTACTCAACAAGACAAAAACATGGTCCAGAATTGACATGGCGTGGGCGACCTCAGAGATTAGCATGGACATCCAGGAGGTGGAAATTGGCACGAATACATGGGCAGATCACAAACCAATATTAATAAGTTGGAAAGGAGGCAAAAGGCAAACAAGGTTGACTCTTAACTCTAGCATTCTCCAAGAAGAAAAATTTATAAATCTGATTGAAAAAGAGATGAGCTTCTTTTTTAAGGAAATAGGAAAGAAGATACCAGTACTCAAAATGATTGGGATACCGTAAAAGCATGTATTAGAGGCTCAGCGATTAAATATTTGGCTGGTAAGAACTAGGAAGGTATTAGAAGAAGAGATTGGAGCTTTGGAAAAGGGACTACAAGAGGAACCTGGTAACGAAAGGAAAAAGGGGGAATTGGATTTAATAAAACATAAATTAAACCTATTAGAGCAGGCAGAAATAGCACAGACGCTGACAAGAGCGAAACAAAAAAATTTTGAGCACGCCAATAAAACTGGTAGGTGGTTGGCATATTGACTGAAAATAGAGAAAGTAAAAAGGCGAATAGACCACCTGATGGATGCCTCTGGAAAGACGTGTTTCGGGAAAGAGGGAAAAAAGAATATTGCTTTACAATACTTCAAAAATTTATATTTACAAGAAGAAATTGAGGAAGAGCAAGTACAGAAATACCTGGAGAAGATAGATCTACCTATGATTCCAGAGCCCGAGAGAATGTATAAATGAAGAAATTACTGAGCAAGAACTGCGGGACGCAATTAAGAAACAAAAAAATAACACCAGGCACAGATGGACTCCCGGCAGAATTTTATAAAAGTCTACAAGAAATATTGGGAACCCACCTCCTAGAGCTTTATAATAAGGTACTAAAAGAAGGAAAAATTCCAAAGTCCTGGACAGAAGCGTATATAACGCTCATACCAAAAGAAAATGCTAATCGTCAATATATCAAAAATTACAGACCAATTTCACTTTTAAACATGGACTATAAAATATTCACATCAATTTTAACAGAAAGATTCAAAAAAATTTTAGTAGTTTATACACACAGATCAAAATGGCTTTCTTCCAAATAGGCAACTAAGAAACAATTTGAGAATAGTAATTGATACCTTGGAATATTATGAAACTCATTCAGAGAAACAAATGGCCCTTATGTTCTTAGACGCCCAAAAAGCGTTTGACAACCTTAGCTGGAACTTCATGCTAAAACAATTAGAATATATGAAATTTGGTCTGAAACTTGTTACTGCAGAACAATCTGCAAGAATACTTATTAATGGAGAAGGGACCAGACAAGGTTGCCCCCTATCACCTCTTATCTTTATCTGGACCCTAGAGGTCCTGCTGAGGAAAATTAGAAGTGATGAAGGGATAAAAGGATTGCTAATTAAAAAAGAGCACTATAAAGAACAGCCTTTGCTGATGATATGGTCTTCATAATGGAAGACCCTACAGATACTGGACAAAGAGTTCTAATGAGAATTGAAGAATTTGGCGATGTGGCAGGACTGAAAATCAACAAACATAAAACAAAAATCTTGGCAAAGAACCTATAAAATAAACAAAAAGTAAAATTAACGGAGAAAATAGGAATACAGACAACTAATAAGATTAAATATTTGGGAATTTGGCTTACCACAAGGTGCACAACTATTAAACAGGATAATTATGATAAATTGAGTCAACAGATAAAGATAGATTTGGATAAATGGGCAAAATTACAACTTTCATTAATGGGGCGGATTTCAGCGATTAAAATGAATATTTTGCCAAGACTTTTGTTTCTATTCCAAATGATTCCTATACAATTAAAAAAAATCATACTTTAAAGATTTGCATAAGATGAATAAAAAATGTATATGGCAGAGGAAAAAAACTAGGGTCAAGATAAAAATGTCACAAGAAGCAAAAGAGTGGGGCGGCTTTGGTATTCCAAATTGGGAGTTATACCACCGGGCAGCATCATTGGTATGGGTAAAGGAATGGATAGTCCTGAGAGATTGTAGGATATTGACAATAGAAGGACACGACCTCCAATTGGGCTGGCACGTGTTCCTGTGGGATAAAAAAAACAATCCCCAGGGATACTTCTAGAGACACTTATTGAGGAAAGCTTTGATGAGAGCATGGGAGAAGATGAAGGGAAGATATTATGTAAAAGTGCCATGCTGGATTTCAACCATGGAGGCATTGACATACCCAAATCTAACGGGACCAGATAAGACATGGACATACAAACAAATTTTAAATGGAGGGGGCGAACTGAGGAGTTTGGAAGAACTAAAAAAATTGGAGCTACAAATCAACTGGTGGGCCTACCTGCAAATTAAAACTAAAATTAAGAAAGGTAAAGAGATGTTTGGGATATATACAGATAGGTAAGAACTTGACAAGATTATATTTGGAGGAGATAAAAAACTGATTACGAAAATATATAATTTTTTATTAAACCTCGAGATGGAGGAGGAAGTGGTCAAAGATAGCATGATAGCCTGGGCCAAAAATTTTGGTTATATGTTGAAATTAGAGGAATGGCAAAAAATTTGGGAAATTAATATCAAAATGACAATGGCAACATCTTATAAGGAGAATATGTTAAAAATGATTTACAGGTGGCACTTAACCTCAGCTAGGCTGGCAAAAATGTACCCAGACACGGCCCCAAACTGTTGGAAGTGCGGCATAAAACATGGCTCGTTCTATCATCTATGGTGGCTCTGCCTGAAAGCAAAAAAATTCTGGAAGGTGTTTAGAAAATGGATAAGGGAGATAACAGGAAATGAGTTAGAATTGAAACCTGAAATATTTTTACCAAGTATGATACCGGAGGAGATAAGGAAAGAGAAATGATACTTAATTTTACATTTGATTACGGCAAGGATAACTTATGCACAATATTGGAAAAATGAAGAAACGCCGAAAGAAGAAAATACAATTAAGAAAATCCTAGATTGTGCCAAGTTAAGTAGTCTTACACTGATTTTAAGAAATAGAAGGGAAACAAGATACTACAAAGCGTGGGAACCGGGAATGGTTGGCAAAGAGACAAAATGAAATAAGAGATAGGCAAATAAGATAGAAGTTATTTCAAAAATAGGCTACGGCTTGAAATATGTTGTAAACCCATACACACAGGATCCTCAAACAGATAAGGATGTTTTTTTTTCTTTTCTTTTATTGTTATAAAATATTGTTGCTTTTAAATTTGTTTATATTGTTTTTAAACCAATAAACTTTGTTATATAAAAAAGCACCATTTAATAGGACTAACTTGTACTGATTTTTCTTAATTTTTCTTACAAACAGGGAACCTCAAATTTAAACCTAGAAAGATTCTGATAAAACTTAGTGGTACACCCACAAATTGTATCATTAATCTGTTGCAAAAAAATTCCTTATCCCCTTGTTACAACGATGTGATTAATTCACTCGAGGAAAAAGTCACACTTGATGCAAACATTCTTCGCATCCCTAGTTTGCATCGGAAATCAGTATGGATGAAATCCTTCCCCAAGGAAGTTCAATATTCCAGTTGGTTCAGGTTGGACACTCAAGCCAATACGTTTTGACATAGTGTAACCATTGTGATGACAGTTTGTGGCTTAGCATGTTTTGTGAATACAGCCAGAAATTCAACCCTTTACAGCCACTGTAAAGCAAGCAAGCCATAGCTTAGAACAGGGATGTCAAACTCGCGTCGTCGCGGTGGCGTCACATGACATATCGGGACATTTTTCCCCTTCGCTAAACTGGGGGGGGCACGGGGCACGTTACACGTCCGGCCCACGGCCCACAAGTTTGATACCCCTGCCTCAGAATTACCAGGAAATTTTCTTAAAATTAGGAAGAACTGCAGAAAGACATCATGTGTTCCAATCGCCTTCTAAGAAAAAAACAGGAGCCAGAGAAAGGAAGCATTACTTTTCTGTGTTCGTGTGCGTTAGAGGCGTTAAACTAGTTACGGGTAGCCTAGTCATGTGGTTGTGACACAAACCGACGTAGGGTCTTGAAATATTCTTCTCCTTGAAATAATGTTTTTTATCATGCTAAATGGGTTTATTGAAAGTTTCCTTTGCATTCAGAAAAGGATGTTGAATTGGTATTGGGGTTCTCTTCTGTCACAAATACTGAAGAATATTCTCATAAATATTCTCAAATACTGAAGAATATTCTCATTGCCGCCTCGAGTTCCCCAGATGGGTGAAGAGAGGCGGGATATAAATCCAATAAATAATAATAAATAATAATAATAAACTAAGAGTCAATAATTAAATACTGTCTCAACAAACGGCTTTATTTTTCTTTCCTATCTTTTAGTTTCTCTAGGGGGTTTTTTGTCTTTGTTCTTTCATTTTGATTTGGTTTCTAGTGCTGAATACTTCACGAAGGAAGATTGGTCCGACAAATTACATACCAATGAGAAATTGAAACTGTGCCAGATTGCTGGAGCAGTGTTCTAACATTTGTTTTCATTTTTTATTAAGCTATATGATTTTCACAGTTATTATAATCTGGCTTTAGGTGTTCATTGATAAACATTGGAAAGAAATAAAATGGATTTAGAGTTGCATTCCTTGAGATCTGGACTCATGATGTCATGATAACATCTCCTTACCCCTACATCAGGGGTGTCATATTCATATCGGGACTTTTTCCCCCTTCTCTAAACTGGGTGTGAGCGTGGTCAGTGTGTGATAGTCCTCCCCTACATCATCTTTTGCTGAATATATAAATGGTGATATTCTCTCCCATGTATGTTTTGAATTGGTTTCTGTTCCTTATAACCTTACCTTTTATTGTGCTGGGATTTCTGATGGAATTGCAGATATTAGTTCTACTAACAAACATGCCGATAGGCTTGCATTTTGAATGAAGATGAACTTCTCTTCTAAGCCCTGACAGTGCCTAGAGAATGTTGTGTCCCACGCCTGAGAAACACGGATCAGGACCAGCTCTTAAAAACACTGTGTCTTTTATTGTGCAAAAACCCCTGTTGTGCTTAGAAGCAGAGAAATATTTTAACTTCACTACTCCGGGAAAAATGTCAAGTGATTAGAAGAAAAATAAACACTCCCGATAATTAAATCACAGTCCAAAACTCACAGTGCAGTCTTTTTACAGAGAACTAGGTTGCAGAGCTGAAGACTCGAATAGTAAGGCTACGAACCAGAATAAACCACGATAGGAACCCCACATGATAATAGACTCTCTCCAAACTCCTCAGTTGTTCTCTGCAGGGAGCTGTTCCCAACCACACCCTTTTAACTCCTATAGGGTGTAGTCAATTACCGGTCAGCTGTAGCTCGACCTCTTCCCTTCCTACGTTGCTGCTGACTTCTGAGCAGCCTCCGAGTTCTGGCGTCACTCAGAGCCTCCTCCCCACTGCTGCTAGACACCACCGGCTCCTGATAACTCGTGGAAGGCCCAGTGTCTGGAATGGTGTCCACGGCCGACGTCTCCCTTCCCTCCGATTCTGACTCCACCTCTCTTTTTTTTGCAACTGGACTTTCTGGTTTTTTATATCTTTCTTTGAAGACGTTTCGCTTCTCGTCCTAGAAGCTTCCTCGGTTCTGACTGAAGGGTAGAGGGTGGGCAGGACTGATATTCCTTCCAGTCATCTGGTTGTTAAGCGCTCTCTCTCTCTCGAGAGAGAGAGAGAGAGCTGCCGAGGCCGTGTGGAGGTTTATTTGGGCTCCCGGGGTCGCCTGAAGACAGGCAGTCCTCGACTTAACGACCGCAACCGAGGCCAAAATGTTATGTTGTGAAGGGAGACCGCTGTTGAGCGGGCCTGGCCCTTTTTTTATGACCTTTCTGGCCACAGCTGTTAAGGGAAATCACTGCAGTGGACAGCAGGAACTTTTCAATTCGTTGCTAAGGGAATTTTGCACGCCCCAAAGGTCGCAAAATTGGGATCCCCACCAACTGTCGTAAGTACGAGTCAATTGCCGAGCGTTTGAATTTTGATCACGCGACTGTGGGGAGGCTACAAAGCCGGAGCAGAGATGTGGGAGGGGGTGCCAGGGGCTTAAGGCCCGCAAACAATGTGGGAGGGGTCACGGGGGCTTAAGAAGGCCCACTAACGGCTGTGGCCTGGTGCCCATGTCAAGCCCTGGCTACCTTTCCCCGGAGCTGGCCTGCCCTCGGCCCAGAGATGGCCTTGCCGGAGTAGAGATGTGGGTGGGGGTACTAGGGGCTTCAAAAGGCCCACAAACGCTGCGGCACAAATATACTTCTTTTAAAAATAAACAAAACCCAAGCAAGGCTGGGTAATCAGCTAGCTGGAATTCTAGCTTGTTTCCACGAACTCCTAAGATCAGTGTTTTTTAAGGAAAGAAAAAGCTGGAACAAAATAATTTAGGGGGCACAATGACAACAACGGGAGTCCAGGCACGAGAGCATCCAAACCCGTGTTCTGCCTTTACGACTTAATGACTGTAACCGAGGACCAAATTGCAGTCGTTAAGTCAGGCTGATGGGGGGGTCACCGTGTGACTTAGCAACAGAAATGTTGGGCTCAGCGGCCGTCCTAAGTTGAGGACTCACTGTATAACGAAACATATCTATAAAAGTAGCCCCACCCCACCCCCCCACTGCACGTACAACGACTTATGTTCTCAATGTCAGCCGGGTCCTGCAAGATCTTCGCGAGGCCTTCCAAGAGCAACGCGGCCTTGTGGTACCGGTAAGCAATGTCTTCGGTCTGCTGGAACATCTCATCCAAGGCTGCTGCTTGGACCTGAGGAGGAGGAGGAGAGGCCGATGAACGGAGGCCAAGCAGAAAAAGACAGGAGACACGCTCTCTCTCCTTCCTTCCTTCCATCTCTCTCTATAACATCCGTATCTATCCATCTATCCATTTATGGTATGTCTCTCTCTCTCTCCTTATCTCTCTCTCTCTCTCTATCTCAGGTATCTATGGTATCTCTCTCCCTCTCTCCTTCTCTCTCTCTCTCT
>JANHGC010002525.1:157018-167738 GCA_027560395.1 Boaedon fuliginosus | reverse complement strand
GAGTTGAAGTCCACCCATCGTAAAATGGCTGACGTTGGGAAACACTGGTCTAAAGCATATTGTATCTCCTAAACCCATCTGGCATGGGACCTAAAGATTTATTTTTCATGTAGCTTGTTCTCTTGCATGGAAATTAAATAAATTTTATATTGGTTTTTTTTTTTTTTTTACAAATGCTATATTTGCAATTTGCAGTGAGGGCAAAGTTCACTGTCTATAGTTTCCTAAGAAGGATTTGTTATAGCCATTTTTTAAATGTTACTTGGCATAATTTACAACCTAACAAGTTATAATTATCCTATCAGTTACACATCAGAGTCCAGGCGTCTTAATAAGCCTTTTGCTTTTACTTTTTGCCTGGGCCTTACACAAAAGAGGGAGAAAAGTTGAAAATCACAATGAGCATTATATGGTTGACCATAATTACCTTAGTAGGTTAAAATTATATAGCCTGTTGTATAAATGCTACATAAATCATACCAGCCACAAATATTCTCGTGACTGCTGCAATACTCGGACACTGAGTTTTTTTAAACAAAATGTCAAATGACTCAAGCATGGCTTGAAGCTGTATTTGTACATGGCTACCCTTAGCAGAGCTACTTTTGTGAGTATCTAGAAAAGTGGTTTTCCTGGATTTTAAGACGGGAATTAGAATTAAAATTGTATAAAGAAGACTTTGTGCTATACGTACTGCATACATCATTAGGCTGGTTGGTTCATGAAAAGTATAAATAAAATAGTTTTGTTTGTTTGTTTGTTCATTTAGATCTTTATTTAATACATTGGCCAGATGCACAAGTTCCCGGAAAAAGCAGTCGAGAAGTCAGAGCAGAAACCTGGCATGCCATGGAAGAATTGTATGAGAAAGGTAAGGTGATTTCTGTAATGCATTTCGGTTTTCCACATGAAATATTCAAATAAGTTTTACTCTACCCAATTCTATTGCTCTATTTGTAATTTATCTGAATTCTGTTATTCATCCTAAGTCTTGGGAATATCACTGATAAGTACTTGATTTGCAGATTTCTTTTTGGAGCTCATTGTTCTTGCAAAGCATCTGAATGGAAATTTGTGGGAAAGCATGCACATTTTTCTTTTTGGTCAGGTGTTCATCGGGTGAACATTAATGGCACAGAAATGAAATGCGTGCAATGAGGTGGCAGGAATGAGAAGAAACCTCTTTCCTCTATTAGCTGTCCCTCCTCCCACCCCCAAATCCTTTAAAAGGGCAGAAACTTGGTTTCTTCTGTCATGCAAAAGCTTTGGCATGTATCAGTGTATGACTTAAGAACTGGGCGTTTTATATTAGACTAGCTTCTTACCCGGCCTTGCTTGTTTTTGTTTTTTTAAAGAAGTATATTTGTGCCACAGCGTTTGCGGGCCTTATGAAGTCCCTGGCACCCCCCTCCAACATCTCTGGGCCAAGGGCAGGCCGGGATCTAGGCCAAGGGCAGGCCAGCTCTGAGGAAAGGCAGCCAGGGCTTGACAGAGGCACTGGGCTGCAGCCGTTTGCAGGCCTTCTTAAACCCCAGGTGCCTTCTCCCACATTGTAGGCAACCTTACTTGGCAGGGTGGGCTGCTCTCTGTGTCTTGGGCCCGTCGCCGCTGGGGCAAATTTGGAATTTATACATATAAAACATGGCACCTCAGAGGTTTGAATATGGTGCCTCAGTCAGTTTGAAAAATTGCACGTGCCCAGTAGAGAGAAGCAAATCTGCACACGCTCAGTAGTGAGTTGCTGCTTGTTTGTTAAGAGTGTCCTCTTTGCCCCCCAAAAAAGGGGTCAAAAAGGGCACCTATCCTTTGGAGACCACGACAGTGCTTTTCTTATTACGCTTTTCTACCTATCTGCCAAGTTTGAGGTAGATTGGTGCAGAACTGAAAGTTTGTATAGAGGACATACAAACTTCCATCCACACCCCACCTCTCTCTTATAGATATAAAAACAAAGATCCGTGACTTATTTTCAACTACCGTACTTATCCATCAATCCCAAGAGGAAAAATTATGGTTTCAGTTTTATGTTAATCTTTAAAATCATCTAAGTCAGTGGCTGCGTATATAACCCAAAATTTTCTAGCTTCAGTGTAACCCGTTCTCACATCTTCTGCTACTGGTTATAGATATCATTGGTTTTTTGGGGTGGGTGGGGTGTCAATAAATGTACAGCATGCTTTAGTATTCTTGTGCTGTCCATAGAAAAGTATTTTGGGACAAAGGAGGACAAGCTCAACAATTATTTTCTCCTCTTTGCATATGCCCTTGGAAACAAAGAGATGAATACAAAACAACTGACCTGGATTTTATGCACCACTCCCAAGTGTTTCAGTTACTCTTGGGTTTGTAGTCTCTTGAAGATACTGAGTTCTAGTATTATTAAAGGGGAATTCTGATAAGCCCTGAAGAGGATTTGTGATGATAGATGGAGATTTTATTTGTGTAGCAATTTAGTATTTGTGGCTTTTAAGACATGGGCATTACTTTGCTAACTCAACGAAGAAATGAAACTGAAGATTATTCTGTTAATTGTGTTTTACACTATTTCTTTGGTTGAGAATTGAATTTCTTTTCTCAAACCCTTGCTCGTATTAGGTGACAAGGGGTTCTGACAATAATTCAGCATGTTATTCCTTCGAAATGAGAACTGATTCTAAAATAGTTAAACAGTGTCAGGCCTGTCACAATGTAAATCTCTAAATAAAGACGATCCTTGGCTCCATCGGTTGAGAAATGGTATAGTTTTATTACAAGTCAAGTGTATTGCAATAGTGCAAAGCCAGAACTGAGCATCGCACGCCAAAACTCCTAAATTCAATTCTTCCCTTCCCTCGTCCTCCACCCTGTGTATCCAATCAGGTTCAGACAAGATGTTTTCAAAACGGTCAGTCCAAGCACAATTTTGTATGCGGGTCCCTCCTTCTTCCAGCTTGGTGACCTTAAGGCACTGTCTTGAGGAGAT
This sequence comes from Boaedon fuliginosus, assembly GCA_027560395.1. NCBI lineage: Eukaryota > Metazoa > Chordata > Lepidosauria > Squamata > Lamprophiidae > Boaedon > Boaedon fuliginosus. The sequence continues at coordinate 164,776 of JANHGC010002525.1, read as the reverse complement.
ATAGCACTTACTTTTGTTTCCTCAGGCATTCCCCTCCCTTTATTCTCCCCTCCCCACAGTTCATGGCAGTCTGTCATCACATAGCAATTTAATTTATTAGATTTATATCCCGTCTCATTTCCCCAATCAGCACAATGAAGCACAAGCAAGCATAAGATGGCAACCGACAAATAGGTTACATCAAGTCATTTTTCCCTTATGTAACATTTTATTCATTCATTCATTCATTCATTCATTCATTCGTTCAATCAATCTATCAATCAATCAATTTATACCCTGCCTCTCTTTCCCAGTCAAGATGAATTTTCCTCCTTATTAATATTGCTGAAGTGATAAACCAGTAAGTAAAACAATATTAAAGGCTTTATAAGACAAAAGCCCTTATTCTGAAGGAAATGGGTTGTTCAAAAATGTGAAAAATAAATAAATAGGAAATAAAATAAAAGGAATGATTCCTAAATTCATTGATTACATACTCCTGCTTAGGAAGTTAGTTGGGGCAATACACTATTGTGCCCAAGAGCCCTCCGTGTCCACATTAATGTTTGAGAGAAGGTTTCTTCTGTAAATTACAGCTATGCATATCAATGTCATTTGAAAAGGAATAATAGAAGTTAGATTCTTTTATTGCCTTAAGTCCCAGCATTTGTAATCCAATTGAACAAATAAACCAGAATATTGTATTTTTCCTTGTCTTTGGGAAAGTCAAGAGTTCAGTCAACTCAGAGCTGTGAGCTTTGTATTTGTATGCAAAGTCCAATCTATGTCAGATTCACTTTGGGCTTTTCTCCCTTCTCTGTCTAGAGACAAACAGGGAAAATGTTAGTTTTTGGTTTTGCTGCTTTATGTCCAAAGCTAATGGTTACTTTTCATGAATCAGATCATACAGCCTTTGCTGTTCTGCTCTCCCATTTCCTCATGTGTATTAATTCCACCAGACTACCCGTCTATACTAGGTTGAATACTTTATGTGCAATTAAAATTGGATGTTGGAAGCTACCTCAATTTATCACTATAATTCAGATCTTTTTACTTCTTATGGAGCCATCTCCCCTTGCATGCCATTTGCTATTTTCCCCCTTCTTACATTATTTAAATTAATGACGTGTAAATCTCATGTGAGTTAAAATAGCCTCTGTGTTTTCTGGTCTCATCTGCTCAACAACTCATCATTTTTCTGTCTTGTATGAAGCAGAGTTGCAGAACCTCTAGCCATGTGTTTTTGAAATGATAGGCAAATGTTAATAAAAGTAGAGGTTTAAATGCAGTAGCCCGAGAGGAAAAAAAGGATTAAATAGTTCATTTGCATAATTAACCACTAAACTTTCAGTTGACATTCAGATAATACTTAATCGTACTATTTGTCTTATGGCACTGATCTGGGATTTCTTGAACTGTCTTTTAATTTAAATTCTTCCTTTGATAGTTCAGCCTTTGCAATCCTAACATATGTCCATGCAAGGGTAAGTTCTGTTGAACATTCTCATTTCCTTCTAGGTAAATATGTACTGGATTACATTAGAAGAAAGAGAACTGAATTATTTCAAATCTTTCCACACACAAACTTATCTAAATTGCCTTAGAAAGCTAGTGATAAATTTTACAAGGATTTTGAAAAGACTGTTGACTTGACTTAATAGCTTTTGATATTTTAGAAATAGAATTTAACTTAATTACTTTGGATATATGAAATGTTATTGTAAATGCTATAATTAATTGACTATTTGTATCTGTAAATTTGGGTAGGTTGTTTCGATTGTTGCAATAATTAGAACATTTTGAATCCAAAGCAATCTGGTAACTTTTCCTGAGATTTCAGATTTTCTATTTTCTAGCAACAATCGGCCTTATCAATTAAATTGCAGCTCCCATCGTGGTCTTGTAATTCCTGTTCCTTCTCCAGTGTCTTATCATCTGCTATTCATTTTCATAATCCCCAGGTCCATTTTATTATACAGTATACATTTAAATGCTTCCATTTTTAAAATGAAATGTATAACCATATAGTTCGTATTCCACAGGATATGCAATGGAAACTGTGGGAGAAGGAGTGACAGAATCTGGGAGTGGGGTGAGAAAAGGAATCAGCCTAGAATCCCTATGGTGCCACAAACAACCTAAATCCAACCCTCCTTGAGTAGCCTCAGCCCTTATTTAACTCTAAGCAGGCGCTGACTATCAGTTGAGAAGATTCTTAGTCATAGACTATAACAATAAATCTGTTTAATTGAGCCTGCATGTGGACAAGGTCTTTCACAGAAACAGTTCAAAATTTGTATGACAGTGGACGGGGGGGATATTTTGCTTGTTTAGAATTTTGGACTTATTTAAGCCAACATGAGAAGGAAAATTGTGGACATTATATACATGGACGTTATATATGTGATAAATCAAGCTGAAATGTTCCAGTCCATTGTTTCAGTGTGTCTGAACCTTGCAATATCATGCCGGATATAGTTTCTCTTACCTGCCATTTTCCACACGATGTTCCACCTCCAAAAATCATAGTATGATACCTGGCAGTTCTAAGATACACACTTGAGGTGCCTTAGTTTGGGGAAGGCTGTTCTAGTAGATTTGTCAAGAGTTAAATTGGTTGTTTATAGCTTGGGAACTCACCACCCTCAAAGAATCATCTCCATAAAATTTAACTTAACGGTTCAGCTTTTGAAGCTCAGCTGATTGGTGCGGCAGCGGGGAATCAGCTGTTTTTCAGCTCTGCTGCGCCTCAGCTGTTTGGGGGCCTAGAAACCTACCCCTGGGGGGGTTGTGCGTGGGGGAGCATGGGGATTGTGTGCGTATGCTTAGGGGAGGTTGTGCGTACATTGCATTATGGTTGTGGGCATGTGTGTGTGTGCGTGGGGGCACACACACACACTTTCAGCACACAACGACATAAAGGTTAGCCACACTGATCTAGGACATGGCTACAAGGATCTCCTAAACAACTTGGGCCAGTCACTCTCTCAGCCAATTCACCTCAGGTTTTGTTGCTGTGGGGAATCAGGAAGAGGAAGGTGTGTTGGATTTGTTCACTACCTTGAGTTATTTGTAAAAGGCAGCAGGATACAAACAAACAAAGAAATTCCGAAGTTGATGTGCTTATAATTCTGATATGCTGCTGATTATTCTGTGTTATGTTTGCCATATGGTTGTGCATATTGGAATTGACTATTAGATCTCAATAAACTATGACAAATCTTAGCTGAAATTGTGCTTTACATATCACTGATTAACTATCAGAATGTATTATCTCGGTAATAGTAACGTTCTGCACACTAAATCTTGTCTTGAGGATTACCTTGCTTGCTAATCTCTCCTTCCTTGCTAGGATGATAATTGGGCTTCCATAGTCCCATTCCAACAGCACTATTTTTTGATTTTTAGTTTAATTGTCATTTTAAACTTGGAACTACTCCAAAATCTAAGTAACTTTGTAAAATATCTTTGCATAGACTACATGTCGAAGCTGAGTATAAAGAAAGTGGGTGAGATTTGTGAATGGCTTTTGCACTCTTGCAAATTCCCCAACAGGTGTTTATGAAAGAGACGTTAGACATGTCAAATCTTCACAGCTTGTTATCGGTTGCTGTGATAAGCAGAACACTCTTGTTCATTCCTGTTATGTGCTTTGCTTCCTGACGCAAACCGGCAGTGTTTTATCAGTGTTGGGAGTAAGCCACTGCTTATCCAAAAGTTCTAACTAGTCCCATGGCTTGTCCTTTGGAACGTGATATGTCATCTTATCCTAAGGCTATCTTCACTTTTGACCCCAGCTACTCAGCTCAGGCATATTTAAGGGAAACAAGCAGCTGTGGCAGCTTTCTGAGAAATTTTCTGCCGTTCAGCTTTGCAAATGTGAGACTTGAGGCAAATAAGGAATGGTCTGGCGAATCCAGTTTCATTTTCAGGAACCTGGCACTTTTTATAAGACAGTGGATATGGAAAATCCTTTGCGCCATCTTTCATTCCAAATCTATTAGGGTTACTTGTATTTCCGCTAGTGGCACAACTGGACCTCTTTTCCTCTAATAACCTTATGCGTTTATGGCATTTCCCCATACATCTGAGATAACAAGTGTATACTTTTATGATCTAGAAGATCCATTTATCTCACGTCATCAGTATATGAACACACTGCCTGTAGACTCAAGCTTATTTACTTAGAAAGTGAAAAATTAGCCTGCCTCAATTTGATATCCTTCAAATAGTTACCATATTTTTTGGAGTATAAGACGCACATTAGTTTTTGGGGACCAAAACAAGAAAAAAAAATTCTTGGTGATTCACTTGCTTTCATTCATGCTCTCGTTTGCGCCATGCTCTCTATCTCCCTCTCTCTCTTTCTCTCTTTCTCTCTGTCTCCCTCTCTGTCTCTCTGTCTCTCTCTCTCTGTCTCTCTTTCTATCACTTTCTCTCTCTGTGTGTGTCTATCTTCTGGAGGTGGGGGAGGTGAAAAACGGGCCTGTTTTTGACCTCCTGAGGCATCTGCATGCCCTGGGAACTCACTCTCCTGGTTTTTTGGCCCAAAATGGGCCATTTTTATCCACTTTTTGCCTCTGGGGGTGGGAGGAGTGAACAGTAGGGAATGCAGATGCCCCAGGAGGCAAATTCACCCTTGAGCAGTGAGGATTGAACCCCTGGCAGTCAGCAGAATTATCCTGCAAAGCCTGCATTCTAACCACTGCACCACCACAGCTCTTAAATCCCGCCCCTCTTGAATTCTGTAAACTCTTATCTAGCACCAATTTCATGCTGACTATTAGTTTACTAGATTCTTGTATATAAGTATGAGCAATACTGTACATCAGCTTAACTGGAGTTTATCATATGGTTCTGATTTTTTGCTCCTGACAGCCCATCCTGGGCTCATGTTGGACATATTGACCCCCCCCAAAAAAGCAATTGGACTTTCCTGGTTTTCTTCTTCTTCAAGATGTTCTGCTTCTCATCCAAGAAGCTGCTTCTTGAATGAGGAGGGAAACGTCTCCAAGGAAAAAAGGAAGTCTAGTTGCCTTTTGAAAAAAGGGATAAGTCAAAGTTTAGTTTGCTTTATTTCCCATGCCGGTAGACAGCATCTTGCCAGACTAAACCCTTACTTCTCTCACCCCAATGGATTTACCCTGGGAGGAAGCAGCTATCCTCACTCTCTTTCTCCATCTCCTATCCAGCTCTGGGCTCTGCCGCTTCTAATCTCACCTCCACCCTTTCTGGAATACGCTCCCTTCTTCCTGGGAGAAGCTTCTCTGCTGTGGTCCATCACACCACCTTCCCTTCCGTAGACACCAACCGTCACACCTGGATCCCTCTGGAGATGCGTTGAGGAAGCCGTACATAGTTCCTGCAAAGCCTTGGAACGTCCTCGAGCCTCTGGAACCGAAGGCCACAGGAATTCTTCCCGAGAAGAACATCCATTCCAGAGCAAGCCTGCTTGCCTCCCAAAATGGCTGCTTTATGTATGCCGTGAATCGATGCCAGATTATGTTAGGAGACAATAGTGGCTGGGAAGCCGGGTCTGTTTGATATGCAACCAAGCACCGAATCTGTTATATTACTTTTTTTTGAGAAGCATATTTTCAACGTCCCCGGTTTCATCACTCCGAGGCGTCTGCATTTTTCTTTTCTTTTTTTTTGCCCCCCCTGCTGTTCGAAATTGGCCAGATTGAGTTTTAAGCCCTCGATAAGTAATGCCAGCCAAACATTTAACTAAGACGCAGCTGTACGCGCACGCAGACACAGTAGTTTTAAACTCGGGGAGCTCATTAGGAGCGCAGCTCAACTCCGATCCCGAGTAAACAGAAGCATTGTCAGTGCGCTTCCTCTCCGCTCTGGATGTTTTTCAAAACGATCATGGCTTGCAACTCCGACATTGACAGCCCCTGTCACTTGGCTTTTGGGTGCACGCCGGTGATTAGGGAGCTGCATTCATTAGCTGAAAAAATCTTTGGCTTGAGAAGCGAGATGTCCCCAATTAAAGAAAGTCAAGTTTGGCGGAGTAGGGAAACGATATAGAAGGGGGCATTCTGAGCAGATGACCTGAAAGGATGAAATATTTGAATTTGCAAATCCTTCAAGGTCCAGTCGGGTAAAAAAATAAATAAATCTATCCCTTGGAAAAAAAAAAAAAGCAGAGAGCTAGGTTAATGCTACACCGTGCCTTATAGGTGGTTATGCTCGATTTATAATTCTGGGGATTTTATAATTGCTAACTTTCCATTACTTAAGCGAAGTGGTTTTTAAGTGTGCCCAATTTTACAACTTTTATTTTTTTTTACCTGTGGTTGTTAAGTGGATCATTTCATCTGGGATTCTGGGAGCATTCCTTCCAATTGGACAGGGCTGGCATATTTCTCAGTCTCTGGTGTAAGGATACCTGAAGGGATGATGGTGGAGGAGGAGGAGCAGGAGCAGGAAGAGGAGAAATGATGGTGAAAGAGAAGGAGAAGGCACAATGGTGGAGGAGGAGGAAGAGAAGGAGGAAAATGAGGAGGAATGATGGGGAAAGAGAAGAAGGAATGGTGTGTGGAGAAGGAGAAAGAGGAGAAGGAGCATGAGAATTGATGGTGAAAGAGAAGGAGAAGGCATGATGGAGGAAAAGGAGGAGCAGGAGCAGGAAGAGGAGAAATGGTGAAAGAGAAGGAGAAGGAATGATGGTGGTGGAGGAGGAAGAGGAGGAAAAGGAGGAGGAATGTTGGAGAAAGAGAAGAAGGAATGGTGTGTGGAGAAGGAGAAAGAGGAGGAGGAGCAGGAGAATTGATGGTGAAAGAGAAGGAGAAGGAATGATGGTGGTGGAGGAGGAGGAAGAGGAGAAATGATGGTGAAAGAGAAGGAGAAGAAATGATGGTGGAAGAAAAGGAGGAGGAAGAGAAGGAAGAGGAGAAATGATGGTGAAAGAGAAGGAGGAGAAATGATGGAGGAAAAGGAGGAGGAGCAGGAGCAGGAAGAGGAGAAATGATGGTGAAAGAGGAGAAGGAATGATGTGTGGAGGAGAAGGAGGAAGAGGAAAAGGAAGAGGAAGAGAAAAAGAAAAGAGTTTTGATAGTTCTTTGGTCCTGATTGACCCCAGTGCTCTTCTTCCAACCTGCCTCAGTTCAGCTGCTAATATTTTCGTTTCCATCCGTTCACCGCAGGCTAATAAATCTCAGATGTGAGGAGGAAATGGACGCCCCACAAATCCACGGAGAGCAGGTCCTTCAGAGCCGTATCCAGGGCATCTGACAGCAGCTCCTTCGAAAACAGATCCTCCTAAGAAGCCTTTGAATATTTCAAGAGATCCATCCTCCGTGTTTTAAGATCTTTAAATTAGAAGAAATGACTAGATAATAAATAAAAACCACGGCTGGCTGAGGAGAAATACGTCACGGTTAGCAGTGGATTAATAGTTCATTTCTACTTTTCCACCAGGATTGTCCTCTGGGGAGCCAGAAATTTATCTTCAAGCGTAGCCCAAAAGCAGAGAGTGGTGCTCCTGCTAGACACCTCCAACCCTTCCCTGGTTCTTCACCAGATCCAGGTCCATCTTTCCTTTCCCTCTGCCTTCTTGTGCAAAGGTCCACACAGAATAGGAAACATTAAATCTGTCCCTATCCCTATAAGTAATTTATCTAATTCTGATTGGGAGATGAAGATAGTGGTGAAGGGATACATAGCTGGGAATAGCTAAATTTCCTTCCTTCCTTCCTTCCTTCCTTCCTTCCTTCCTTCCTTCCTTCCTTCCTTCCTTCCTTCCTTCCCTTTCCTTCCTTCCTTCCTTCCTTC
>JANHGC010002525.1:132068-144875 GCA_027560395.1 Boaedon fuliginosus | reverse complement strand
GCAGTCAAATGTTTCTAATTATTTTTCACAGAAACAATAACATTTACTGACCTACTACTAATGTCTATGTCACAGAGTGCACCAAACCATTCATTACCCTTCGGGTTTGTCTATATAAGAAAAGAAAATGGCAACAATACTGAAAAACTTAGCCAAATTAGAAAAAAAAGCAATCATCCCAAAGCAGTTCTAAAGTACTAAATTCAATTTAGTTTCTCACAAATTCAATTCAAAGAGATAGTTTAAGTCAAATTTCCTTTGAATTGAACCACCCCTTCAAAGTTATACAACCTTAATCCATATGATTTCTTCTTGACACTTAGAATTCAGGAAAGATGAAACATCGAACAGAAGTAACAGAATATAAACCATGTCATATTGTAATTAAATATAATGCTAACACAACAAATAGAATATAATCCAACCAGTGTCTTAATCTGATTTTAACAAACTAAGAGAGAGCCTAAGAAAAATTCCATGGATAAAAACCCTAAAGGAAAAACAACTCAAAAAGTCTGGGAAACACTGAAAAATATGATGATAAATCCGAGTCCAACACAATACTACTGAAAAAGAAAAACAAGAAATCCAAGAAGAAACCAGTATGATTGCACAAAGATCTCTCTGATAAACTGAAACACAAAAAGGAGTATAAAAAATGGAAAGACACATAACTTGCAGGAAAGCAAAGACTCAGATTGAACAAAGACTTGCAACAAAAGTCAACAATAATAAAAAAGTTTATTTCAAATATAAATAACAAGAAAAAAGTCAAGGAAACAATCCACTAAAGGGAGAAGATAAAAAGGAAGTAACAGGCAGTAAAGAGAAAGCAGAGCTGCTTAACTTATTCTTTGCATTAGTTGTCACAAAAAGAAACTATAACTCAAACTACCAAAAACATAACTGTAAAAGACAGACTACGCATAAAAATTAAAATAAGCAAGAAAATGGTAAGATAACACCTGTCTGACTTGATGAATATAAATCACCAGGACCTGATGGATTACATCGCAGAGTTCTGAAGGAACTGGCAGATGTTACCTCAGAACAATTGTACCATATCTTTCAAAAATCCTGGAGCACCAGGGAACTACCACAGGACTGGAAAAGAGCTGATGTGGTTCCCATCTTCAAAAAAGGAAGAAAAAAAACAGAGCCAGGAAACTAAAAACCAATCAGCCTAACATTGGGAAGATACCAGAAAAAAATAATCTGTTAATATCTAGAAACAAATAAAGTAATAAAGTACCCAGTAGAGCTGTGTTAAAAACAGACTATGCCAAACTAATCTTATTCATTCTTTGACAAAGTAACTAAATTAGTAGACAGCTAAATACTGTGGACATAATATACTTAGGATTCAGCAAGGCATTCGACAAAGTAGACCACAACCTACTTCTTGGCTAACCACTGTCTCACTTAGCAATAGGACATTTTGGACTCAACTGCGGTTGTAAGTCAAGGCGTACCTGTACTTGTGCACAGAGATAAGAGAATAACAGAGTTGGAAGGGACCTTGGAGGTCTTCTAGTCCAACCCGCCGCTTAGGCAGGAAACCCTACACCGCTTCAGACAAATGGCTGTCCAATCTCTTCTTAAAAACTTGCAGTGTTGGAGAATCCACAACTTCTGGAGGCAAGTTTTCCCACTAATTAATTGTCCTCCACATATGGCCATAATGGAGACAGCTCATTATAGTCGTTTGTCATGATGGTCGTAAAACAGGTGTTGGTCCCAGCGCCGTGAGTGAGATTTGTGGCTCTTTCCCAGAGAAAGAAGCCTCGAGGGAGTCCATCCGTGGCTGCTGTGGGTGGCGCTAAGTGGCTGGGGCTGGCCAGGGCTGCCCCCAAGCCTTTTTCTCCAGGAAAGAGCTTTCTCTGGCAAAGAGGCTGGTTTGCTCACATCAAGTTGGGATTTAGGGCAGGGATGTCCAAACCTTTTGCAAGGATTTGGCCAGATTTGGTGAGGTGAAAATCTGTGGGGGCCAACCCTTCAGCCTGCCATTCTTTGAACCATTAATATTAAATGCAAATGAACAGGGGACAGCTGTGGGAACCGCTGTGCGGTGAAGGGGGAAAACGCACACCGGCAGGGAGAAGAGGCTGCGGGCCACTTGAAATTTGAAAACGGGCCGCATTTGGCCCCCGGGCCAGACTTTGGTACACCCGGATGTTCTGCCTCTTCCCTCTTCCTCAAAACACTCCAGTGAAACTACTGGAAATAGTCTCTATTGTAGTTTTTTTGGGTGGAAGAAGATGAGCAAATGACTGTTTCTGTACGGTGTCTCTCCAACTGTAAGTGTGTGGTGGGGAAGGCCACAGAGAGGTCAAGAAACTTCAAAGGTTGAAGAAATGGATGTGCCTGCTGCTTGAACCTTGATTCCCATCCAAGCAGTCATTTTTGATCACAGTTAGGTTGAGGCTGACCAAGCCTAGCCCTGGAGTGCCTGCGTTTCTCAGAGCTACTGTTGAGCAGATGCCAGCCTATTGTTTCTGGCTATTGTTGCCTGAATAGACAACATGTCCTAAAGATGAGAAACAGGAAGCTGTCTTTCATCCTACTCAGGGTGGGTGAAAATTTCCATATTCCTCACGCTGATGTCATTTATGCCGAACTGCTGTTGCTGCTGCTTCATCATGAAAATACATAGACATTTAGGTCATTGATGGCAGTTTGGGATTGCTCTCTATGAACTGAGTCTGTCACATACTTTCTACTATCTTTTGTATGTGTTGGGGAAATAGCTCTTTCGGTGCAGGGATTGGTTTTTTTCAACCTTCTGTGTTAAAATTACAGGGAGTAGTAACACCAGGATAATTCACACGTTTGCAAGTTTTACCACATTATTCCTTTGGGCACTTTATCAGTAAATTCATATTCATCATGTATTTATTCATATTTATCTTGCCCATTTCTTTGATTTTCTATCAACTGAGCTCATCTTTTCCTTGGATCACTTTCTAGGTTGAATATGATTTTAGGAAACAAGAAGCTTTTCAGTGAGCCCTTAAACTACTAAGGAATTATGTGGAAAAACACAAATATAGTATGACTTGTCCAGAAAAGTCAAGCTGAATATTAAATTTGTTATCAAAAAAATACTAACTTTTCCTTGCCCTATGATACGATATTTCTTAATGTCATATTTCTCTTATTATTTGACTATCTACACAAGATTAAACTGCTGAAAAAGAAAAGGGCTCACAATCCATATTCACCTTCACTGAGGAGAGCTCACCATAGACATATTTTAAATCAATGTTTTCCAACTTTTTTTAAAATTATCTGGGCCACTACTTCATAGCCATAAACTTTTGTGGTGTGTCACATAGGTAGATGGTGGCAATAGTATGGACTGTCACTAAGTTCAATAAAAATTAATATTAAAAAAAAAGTTTAGGTTTCATAACGAGAATATCCTCCTCATGAGATTTTAAAATCTCCCAGAATTTGGCTATCTTTGAAATGTCAACTATTTTTAAATAAAATATTTTCATTTTCATTTCCATTCCATCAAACAGCTGGCATATCTTTGCAAAATACGAGCATTTTTTTTTTACTTTGTCCTAATACTAAGCATGCCAAGGAGTCTCATGTATTAAATATGTACGTGTAGTTAAGAAGCTAGCCAGGAACCTGAATCCTAGTGAAATTTGAAGACCTTGAATAACTGAGGTATATATATTGCAATGAAAACTGAGAAGTCAAACAAAATCTGGGAAATACAGCTTCTGGCATTGTTTCCAATCTCTTTGCCAGCAGAGGCCATTGAAGTTGTCTGCATTTTCTTCTGATAAAAAAGAAATATGTGCATTTATGAGTGTCATGCGTTTCTGCTTTCTCTTACGTTGTATCTACGAGGCTACATATTTACCCCTGGCAGGTACAGAATGAACTGTGTATTGTCTACTCTGTTACGTGATTGGGACTGGGGCTTAACAGGAGGTAGCTGCCAACAGCATTCCATAGATATATACCAAAAATATTTTTACTCCGTTAACTGTCAAACAGATCTGATTTATTTTCAAGCTATCTTTCGTTTGCTATTTTCACTATCCGCACCAAATTTAATTTTTTGTTTGTTTTTGTTTTCTTTAAAATTTAAAGTTTTTGGAGAAGTACCATGCTGATTGATAGAGACCTGACCACTGTATCATTTTCTACTATTCCACTGGTTGGAAAGAATAAAAAAAAAAAGGGAGGGGGAGATAAATAAAAATTCCAATTAATAGCTATAACATTTTTTGCAGTCTTAGCGTTTAAAGGCTATCTCAGCCATACAGAATGAAGATTCTGAAAATGCTTTTGTTTTCCTAAGATGGCTATTACTTAAGACGGATTCGCTTTATTCTATTATACTATTATACTAGCCTCTAGGGATTCATTGTTCCACCTCTAATCCTTGGCTGGATCATGAAAAAAATAATCTAATGGAGGATTCAAATGGAAGCATGAGTGAGCATCCTTGAGTTGAGTGCATGCTGGACTATTTTGCACGTTCCATGTAGATCTAGAAAAATGGGACAATTGCAAAAAATTAGAGGACAGAGAATATTTTATGATTTTTTTCCATTATCAACATATTGTCTTTTCTGGAGAGCAAGACTTAGGATTCATGTTTTTATCTTCATAGACTGGAGCCTATCCTGGAAGAGGCGGCTATATAATTGTGCAGTTATTGTCCTATGACTGTTGTCTAGAATTCTGATTTATCCAGGAAGCAGTGACGTAGATTACTGTACAGAGTTTATGAACTAACCTTTTCGTTTATACATTCTGAGGATGCTAATAACCCGTGTCCCATTTTTTCCACAGAATTTCATGTTTCCTCACAAGGGAATTTTTCTTGGCTTTTGGAAGGGAAAAAGGTTAATAAAATGTTATTGTCATGATAGCGTTATGCCAAGAGTGTAGCAACATTCATAGCTTGACTTTTATATTATAATAGGTTATAAACTGACAAGAACTTTGAAGTAAAATTACTTCTTTTTTTTTTTAAAAAAAAAGGTAGAATATCATCCTTTCCAAAGGCCTCAAGAGCTAGTAGAGTATTGCCGAAGCAGGAATATTGTGTTTGAAGGCTACTGTCCACTAGCTAAAGGTGAAGCTATTAATCATCCCATCATTGTTCAGCTTGCAAAGAAATATGGGAGAACTCCTGCACAAATCTGTATTCGTTGGAGCATCCAGGTAAGTCCTGAACTTTCAGCTCCATTAAACAACAATTCGGAAAATGTAAAAAAAAACACATTTCCTGTCTAACTACATAAAACCTCCCACGCAATAATAGGAAAAGTGCACGCTGGTCTCTTAGTTTTCGATGTCCGTCAATAACTGATTTCTGCTTAAGTAGTAACTGAAAGTAGAGCAGTATCTGAAACTGTTCAAAAATAATTTGGTCTCAGTTTTGTTATAGTAAATAAATTATCAGGAGTAGGTCTGGAGTTTTTCAACTTCCGTTCTGCATTTCACTGAGTAATTATTGTAGTCTGGGATGTGGCCTTATTTTAAATCTGTTACTTTTGAGGCTGTCGTGAATCAGAACAGAGATGGTTGTAGCATGTTCTGACTGAAAGGTGTATCTGAAGTAGTGTATACATTTTCAGGAAAATATGGTATTTATATGTTGTAAATAGTTATGCAATAGCATCTAGAAATAAATCTGTTACATGAATTAGTCTTAGGAGAAAGTAACTGAGATTGGTGAAACTTCATTGGGGCTTCCTTCCCATGTCTTTAAATAGTCAAGAAGTCATAAAATGTCTCAGGTGGGGATAGGACTTAAGAAAGCTGAGGAATAATTATTTAATTATTTAACCGCCTCGAGTTCCCCTTGGGTGAAGAGAGGCGGGGTATAAATACGAACATAAATAAAATAAAATAAATAATCAACCATGAAAATTTTGGCATACTACAGGGTGTAGTATAGTTTTGAACACACTCACACTCACTCATGCACACACTCTCATTCTTGCTTTCTCACACCCGAAGTTGAATTAATTGCAAATAAACAGGATGGTAACACTGTCTTAGCTAGATACGATCTATCACAGTCAAAGACAAATCCACAAGGAACTGTATGCCTTACAATAGATACCTGAACAGTCAAAGCACTAGTATTTTTTGAAGGTATATATTCGTCTAAAATTTTTTACAGCCTTAAATTTTGGTACCTCACACACACCAAAGTGATTCACTGTGTTTTTCTCTTTGTGTATAGATTTGTTCTTCCAAAGAATGATGAGATAAAAAGTTTAGGTATTTAGCTCTATTGGTTGACATTGCAGATGGGAACTCAAATGACAGAACCTTTTCTATAATATATGCGCCTGTATATAAAAATGTAACCTGTCAAAGAAATACATGTTTTGTGGCTAAACATGCAACATCATAAGGATATGATTTATTGACAAATTGCACTAATGTAACTCCTAAATTATTACTCTTTTCTTCTTGTAAAAACATTAGATCACTGTTTCCATCAATAATGATCTTATTTTTTCTTCTAGAATGGCATAGTCACTATTCCAAAATCTACAAAACTAAAAAGATTACAAGAAAACTGTCAGGTAAGACCAGATCCCCTTCTGCTGAGTGTACTTAGCACCAAATATTTAACATGTAGGACTGTTTTTTTTTTCTTTTTTGCTTACATACTTTTGAATATTTCTGTAAATCTAAATTTAGCCAAATTAATCCAAATTAAATTACCTTAGGAGATGTGAAAGATCTAAAAAGATTTGGCATTTATAGTAAGAAATCATTTAATTAGAATAAATAGCTGCTTGGCCTAAACTATGAAAAGTGACAGCATAATAGCAAAGCCTTAAATAAGTGGATTAAAACTATGTGAGTTAGGCACCTCTGCAAAGAGAGTTGAGTATGCAGTGTTAAGATTTGAACCTTAAAGAGATTAAGTGACTTTTTTTAAATACTCCTGAACAAGTAAACCTCAAATAAAAGAGATTTAAAACTGCTAGTGAGAAGCTTTTAAATAAAAAGTGCAAAAAGATTTAGTTCACAGGAACATTTAGCTTGAATTGCTGAGAGAACAAACTGCAGAATAAATTAAATGCTTGCAAGTTACTTTAATCAACATTAACATGAGTTGGTCTTGTCTAGCTATAATTTCATTTTCGTTTCAGAGCATAGGATACGTTAGTATAATTTTGGAAAGAAATGTAATAATTAAAGACATAAATGTGATATATTTCTAGTACATAAAATTGAATTTTATGAAATGCTGTGGGTCTTGGCAAAGTGTGATTCTTCACAAAGAAAAGGCTTCTTGCATCAATGGGAAAAAATGTCCTCTCAATATTAGGGAATAGAATCAGGATATACTCAGTGATCTGTGTTTGAGAACTCTTCTATTTTTAAAAAATGAAAAGATGAAGCAATATATTTTACATTATCTAGCTTTAATGACATGCTTAAGCACTGAATTAGTCCCATGTTGATACTAAATGGCTATTATATGGATTTTTAAAATTCTTTTATCCTTTTGCAATATGTAATATATTTAAAATTTATAATCACAACTGTATTCATTTGTTGTTCGTATTTCACTATTTTTTAAAAAAACCTTAAAATATTAACCCCAAAATAATCTTCTTACCAAAGTCTATGTTATGACCCAAGGCTGGCACTCAAGCAACACATGCTAAGAGAAATCTTGTCAGCCTTTATTCAATCACCATCCCCCCAATCCCCCCAATCCAGCAATTCCTGGTCCACTCCCCAAAGTTTCTGCCCACAGGGGACACCTACAGCCCAAGAGCAAGGCTCAAACCCATGCGCATGCACATGCTTCGTGCAACTTCCCAGCAGTGGAAGTCCATCAAAGTCAAGGCAAAGAATCAAACCTCAATCAACAAGAGCAAGGATTCTGGAGCAAAGTTCTTCTAGGAGCTGTGGAGAATATTGCCGTGAAATACAACACTTGTTCCCAACAAAAGCCCCTCCCCACAGTGTCTCCTTAAATGCTACTCTCCAGATGATCCTTGTCAGGTCGCCCTGCACTGACTCTTCCTCCTCTCCATTCTTCACACTCAGGGTTTGGGCGGGGGAAGCGTTTGCTCATCTCTGGAGCTCTGCTGCTCCCCTGCTCCACTGCCTGCCCTTTCCATCTCCTCCCCCTTCCTCAGTCCGCCTCCACCCCCTCTTCCTCCCTGCCTACTCTTCCAAAGTCCTAGATACCCAGGAGTGCCACATCCTCATCCCCAAATCATTCCTCATGGTCCATAGGGGCTGTACCCATCCCTTTCGTCGGCCCTGGCTCCATCTCCTTATCGGATCCAGGCTCTGATGGTGCCATGACAGTCTATCTGTGAGAAGAATGGATAGATTAATATCAACTGAAAGGACTGGGATAAAGATCTATAATTAGAAATTTCTGGGGACAGCAGTTTCTTCATCTGTGGACATCACAGGTATAATTGATGAAAAATAAGTGACTATGATTTCCAGCAGAATTTGGATTAGAGATCTTGGAAGTCAAATACAGTTAGCTAGACAAGAAGCTAATGTTTAGAATATTTAAGATAGCGTTTTCAAAAAGTCTTTTGGACGTTAGCCGCCTTGAGTTCCCCCTGATCGGGGAAGTGAGGAGGGGTATAAATCTAATAAAATAAATAAATAAATTAGATTAGCTAGGGAGTCAATGCATCAATTAGTGGTAGTGTTAGAAAAAAGGATTAGTTTGACCAAATGGTTAAAAAAATAAAAAGGCAGGGAGGATCAAATATCTAGAGTGGTTTTTTTTTAATGAAGTGATGTTTGCAAAATTGCATCAAAAGGTATATTTGATGAAGTTCTCTGGAGTTACAAATTTAGGTTATTATCTAATTCCAAAAACTTCAAATCCCGATATTCAGTTGGAATATTCTTGTTAAAAGAAAATGTGACTCCAATAAATTAAAAGATTAGATTACGAGTCTGATGGGAAGAAATAAGAACTAATGAGAATACTACCACACATTAATTTGAAATATATCGAAACAGCCATCTCCACCCATCCAAACTCCATAATTCTGAGATGGAGCAAGAAATGTGGAAAACAGTCAAAAATGAGGTAAACATCAGTAACTTTAGCATCCACACACTTTCTGGAGAAATATATGTGGTTGGTTCTAAAAGAAGCAGCTTCTAAAAGGAAGCAATTCTGCTTTCTCTTTTGTACTTTCATGATGTACCCATAAAACATGTCCCAGGAATTCTCCAGAAGATAACACTGCAGACCATATTTTGAGAGGAAATGGGCAAATATAAGGGGTAATACGTAGTTCCATAGCTTAAGCAGATTTCCCTACACATGAACAGCATTTCTATGTGTAATAAATGACTTCACTGAATAGTCACAAGACTGACCAATCTTTGTTCAGCTGCACAGGAACACTGGCTACAGTCCTGTTACATTCAATAATTGTGTAAGTGGATAGCTGCCCAGAAAGTCTAAAAGCTTCATTGAACTTCTAAAGGAAGGAACATTCTTCCCAAATGAAGGGGTGTTAAAAACAAGTTAAAGGAAAAACCAGAAGGATAAAGATTATTCAAGTTTATTTAAAGCCAAAATAACCGAGTTCTAGAGAAAGCAAATAAGGACACTACAGGTAGGGACCTGGATGAACAAAGGACACACGAGGTAATGAGCAACATCCGGTAGGCTATAAATATGAAGCAAAAATATTATCATTTAGAAATGCTTAAAATTACGAGATACTTCATGTCCATTTCTGAGTAAAAGTCCACATATTGGAAGAATAGCAACAGCAAGAACAATTCCTTCAAAAATTAAACTGAACAATTTGGTTTTGCCAGGAGAAGCAGATGGTGACACCCCATTTTAAGGAGCAATGGGGAGCTAAAATGTGAAGAAGCTGCCCTTGTTTTTTGGACTAGCCTCCTTTTAGTACTCAGGTTAACTCTGACCTTGGCATCTTCCAAAAGCTGGTGAAAATAGAATTCTTTTGGAGGGCATTTAATTTTTTTATCAAGAAAAAAGTTTCTTGGGGTTTTTTTGTGCCATGGATGTTATTTCCATGGTCAGTAAAGCCACCAACAATCCTCTGTAATTTTGACAAGGTATATATTTAATAGAAAAGGTAACAATAAGATAAAAAAAAAACCTGAATTATCATTGGATAAGTGTTGAAAATAGACAGAGGGATCAACACTGGCAAATGCATGCCAATGTGTAATATTGTTGGAAGACTATGGGACTGAATTAAGGTGTGTTTCTTTACATACCACAAAAGCAAGAAACTCTTTTGTGGAAGAATTGATTTTATTACAGCTTTACCCCAATTGTGCACCTGAGTGCAATTGTCATCATTCTCCACATAGTCAGTGGTGATGGGGGATTGTAACTAAAAGTGAGAAGGTTTTGTGGTAGTGTACTAATATGTCTCAAGATTTAAAAGTAGGACAGGAAAGAGAGGAAAACCACCGGAAAACAAAGAATTCATTCACAGGTAGTCCTCAACTTATGATCATTCATTTAACCATGGTCTGGAATTGCAACAGTCTTGGAAATGTTGTTTTACTAGGCATAAAGTACTTCTAGGCCATTGCAAAACATTGCATTGCCACTCCTGCAGTCATGTGATTGTCATCTGGTTGCTTGCCAACTTGCTATGAGTGGTTGCCAAGCTCTCTACGATCATGTGATTGCCATTTGCAATATTATCTGCCAGTTTCCCCCAAAATTCAATGGGGAAACCAGCAGGGAAGGTTGCAAACTGCTGCCGCCTGCTGATAGAACACACCTTCTTGTCTCTGTGGGCCGCCGGAAAGAACTGCCTGCTGAGGGGAACTGAATTCTAAGCATGGAGGGGAACTGAATTCCTTTGGTAGGGTGCAGAAATGGGAGCTCAAATCCTGAGCTCCGTTCCTGCACCCCACAAAAAATTACCTTCCACGCATAGAGGGGAGCTGAAATCCTTTGGCAGGCAGCTCTTTCAGCCAGTCCTCTGAGATGAGAAGGACCCAAGGAAAATTCAAGGAAAAAGGCGAGAGGCAGTGCGGTAAGGTAAGAAGCATGGGGTGCCTCAAGGCATGTGGCGCAGGCACAGGCCACATGTGAGTGTCTTTTTGCTGAAGGGCTGAAAACCCTGCTTGGATTTCAGCAGGGAGGATTTTCAGCTCTTGAGCAGAGCCTTCCAGGGTCTCCCCCATGCTACAAGGCACCCCATTCTCCTTATGTAGACTCAGTTTGCTTAATGTTCTGCAAGATCACGAAACCGGAATCTAGAGTGTCAGGATTGCGGTTGTTGAGCAAAGTGCTCATGATGTCTCACATAAAAACTGCTTCATTGAATGTCCAAGATTCCAGTCCCAACTGTGGTTGTAAGTTGAGTACTACCTGTACTGTGGAAAAGGTGTACCCCTGAACCCATTCTTTCGGAAAAGGCATCTTGAAAAATATAAGATTTTAATCCCAATCTGGGTAGTCTGACTCACTGTACACTTGGGGATCAATTTCTGTCTCCATGAAAATGCAAAGACTCATGACATGGTTCCAAAATGGATAGGCATATTTCAAACTAGTAAGGATTAGGAAGCATATTTACGTACATTTTTTAAAAAAATGTAAACATAGATCAATGAATACTTGATCTAATTAAAATATAGAAACTGGCAGAAACTTCTACTGTGCCTCTTGAATCCTGAAGGTTTTCTGATGATTCAGTAGTGCTAGCAATGGCAAAAGCAATAGCACTTAGACCTATATACCGCTTCACAGTGCTTTACACCTCAGAAGGATGGAAGACTGAATCAACCTTCAGCCTGGCGAGATTCGATCTGCCAAATTGCAGGTAGCTGGCAGTCAGCAGAAGTAGCCTGCAGTACTGCACTCTAACCACTGTGCCACCGTGACTCATAGTAATAGGAGGAATGGTTAGGAATATATGAGGAGCTTTTAACCATTAAATAAGATATAGGTTTCCTAGCGAATTAATACTGGAATCAGTTAAAATTGAATTAGTCATAAATGATCTGGAGTTGGAGTGAATAATGAAGAGTGGGTTTTGCAAATGACAAGTTACTGAAAACAGTGTAGAGATTTTAAGATCTTCCAGAATACAAAGGAAGCGTTTTTAAGTGAATTCATTTTAGAGGCAAAGACGTATGACAATAGAACTGCAAATATCATAACTCTCTTTATATAAATGCTGAAGTTGCATTTGATATATGACGAACTTTTCTGTCATAAGCAGTTTTTAAAAAAGGAAAGCAAGCAGGGAATGGAGGGATGACAATTTATTATGAAATTGTTTCATTGTTTCTGTATTATTTTTATAGCTTTTTTTATATACTCAGACAACTGATCAGGCAAAAAATCTGGTATTATATTGAACAGTTGCCCTGCTAATTGATGAAAGGAACCCTGAGGAATATGGGTCAGGTCTTTGGTTTCCATAACAGCCATGTACTCCTGAACTACTTCCCTCACCAAGAGAAGGCAGATAGAAATCCTCCATTTTCAACTTGATTCTCAGCCCAGCATTGCTGCAGTTTCCTACAGCGCACAACTCCCAGCTTCACACTGCATCACTAGTGACATCACTACACCTCCTACCTACTTCATGATCGCCATCTGAGCCACCAAATCTAGCTAATAATACAGTAGCTTCTTTCCATACCTTCTAATTGGTGCACCCACGTAACACCTATCCTCCGCGAGCTGCATTGGCTTCCAGTGGTCTTCCGGATGCAATTCAAGGTACTAGTAACAACTTTTAAAGCCCTACATGGCTTAGGAGCAGGGTACCTTCGAGACCGCCTCCTGCTACCTTATGCCTC